>OY856411.1:491056038-491108538 GCA_963693085.1 Alisma plantago-aquatica | reverse complement strand
TAGAGAAATATCATCATTTAAGTAGTTCAGATATCTATGACTAAGCAATATATCATCTAATCACTTTAAAAAGGAATATGAAGAACATGTATAGTATTTATCAACTATGATATAAAGAAGCAATTGCAGCCTCATTCAATGTTTCCATGTTTGATCCTTAAGAAAATATGCTACACGGCTAATTACATCATTCAACAATCAATCTTATGCCATGAGGAGATGAGGTATACCTCTCATGCTCCAACCATCCTAAATTAGGTAGCATTAGTTCCATACAAGGTCCATTGAAGAGTCAGATTCCATGACCTCACCCCCTTGGTCAGTACAAGATTATTGGCAGTGACATTATGAGTCAAACTACAATTTAGCTAGCCTAGGTATATAGGCTGATCACTAGAGAAATACAACCTGTAGTTGTTTTCTCATCAGGGTATGCCATGAAGTCAATCCTGATTCTTACCAGGCTATGGTCCGCAACCAATCCTAATTGTTAGGGTATGGCCCGAAGCCAATCCTAATTGTATATTGAGTCATGGCCCACAACCACACTCTTATTAGGGTATGACCCGAAGCCCATCCTAATTGTATATTGAGTCACGGCCTACAAACACATTCTTGTTAGGGTATGGCTCAAAGCCAATGCTAATTGTATCAGGGTATGACCCACAACCAATCCTGAGGTTTGAAGAAAGCAAGGAAATACTCATCTTGCACCTCGCATATTAAAAAATATGCACTCTGAGTAAAACTTGTTTCACCATCCACCAAGTTCTGACACTGAATGGATCTATGACCAGGGAAAACTACATTTTTAGTTTCACTTGATAAGTTAAGCGCATTGCAACATCTTTTAGCATCAATCAAGTTACAATCATAAATTATATATAAATGCTACAAAGAAAGGTGTAATACATTTTTCAAAGAGTCTTGTATCAATTGGAACAAATCTTGTTACACCCATCATAGGATCTCAATCCCTTGAACACATTACTTGGGAATCTCATCCCTTCAACATTTTCATTATCATGATCACATGTCTTGGATATCAACCCCTAAGTTTATCATTGAACAATGTCACCTCTTACCAGGAAACAATCATCTCTAGGTCATCAGACCCATATATATACCATACTTGTTGTACAAGTACACCACATGGTTCACAAGGCCTATTTAATCTGTATCATGCTAGATTAGTATAGCTCATACCTGGCTATGCTCATCATCTCATAATTCCTGAATGGTTAGAATTTCAAAGTAAAAGCAATATCAAGTAATTATCATCACCATGCCATAAAGAGAGTCATTCAAATTGCAACCCCCTCATAATTAGGGTTAGGGTTTCCCCTTATAGCCGATTAGGGTTTTCAAGTACATATTTAACATCTAAACCCTAATCACATCATAAGAGCTTATATTATTGACATAAGTATTCCAACATACTTAATTACTCTCATCAATTATCATAAATTGATTGTCAACATGAGGTATTACCTTTCTCATATGAGTAGTACAAGTTTCTCTCTCATCACTACTAGGATATTGATTTCAACATACTTATTACATTGGCTTGACCCTCTTTAGGGTTTATCAACCTACATTTATCAAAGTGTATCCATCCCATTACTTCTTAAATCATGTATCAGCCTATACTCCTTAAGGTATATCAACCTATACTCATTAAGGTATATCGATCTATACTCATCAAGGTGTATTAGCCTACACTCATGAAGGTGTATCAGCCTACACACTATCCCTTGTGTCAGTCTAGACACATCCATTTGTGTCAACCTAGACACTATTGCTTGTGTCGCCCATGACACTATCAAAGTGATATAGGTTTAGAGGTGCTTAGGGTGCTATTGGTGTAAAAGTGCTTAGGGTGATATCGGCCATGAATCATTTCTTGGTGTATCACCTTCACTATACCTTGGTGCATTACCTTCTTCACACTTTAGCAAAATACTTTCACCTCACTTAAGCATACCATCTTAACCTCACTTTAGGGTATCAACCACCCTATCACTTTGTGTATCAGCCACCCTATCACTTTGTGTATCAGCCACCCTATCACTTTGTGTGTCAACCACTCTATCACTTTGAGTGTCAGTCATAGTGTACTCTAGGGTATCGACCTCACTATCATCTAGTGTATCGGCCATAGCATGCATCATCTATTGTGTTGCCCTAGCTATTACCAAGTGATATCGACCACTAGGGTTTTTGATACATATCATGTTAGCCATCATCAACACCCTCTATTCTTTCACCTATAAAAGTATCATCCTCATTACTACTTGGTGTATTGGCCATAACTTCAAGGAGTACATTGCATATACCTTCACATGGTGTATCAGCCTAGTTGTGTTGCCCATCACACTTGTGTCGGGCAAGAGGTGTGTCGGGTTGCTAGTGTTAAAGCATGTCGGGTTGACCACATATCTTCACTCAACTTCAAGATATCGGCCTACCCCCATCTTTAGCCTTAGGTGATAGGATGAACAACTGAAAGAACAATAGTCCTTCACATGTAATCGACTGGTAATCGATTAGACACTCATGTGTATCGGTTTCCCTTTCACATAACCCCATATCGGGTTAGGGTTTCTCAAACCAGTATTGGTTTGTGCATGGGAGGTTCCATCATCTTCAAGCTTCAACACTTCATCCATTAACACTCTAGTTCAAAGAAAACAGCCCCAATATCCATTATATCTCAAAAAATCATAATTCAATCAAAGAAAGTCAAAATCAAAAGGAATCATCAAGTATTCCATGATTGAAGGTGAATACTAATAGAGTTGAGTTCAAGTTATATAACCCGCCTTAAAATCACCACTATAGCTTCAAGTTTCAAAGCTCCACATTCCCAAGGTTGAAGATTACTTGTCAAAAGTTCAAGATTTGGCTATAGATTCACCTCCATCAAGAAGAAGGTATCATAGTTAGAAACTTGGTGAAGAAGAAAAGAAAGAAAGAATTATGATCCAAGATACATAATTCTCCAAGTTTGAAGATGGTCATGGTGTCACCTTAGACAAAATGCTCGACCTTCCTCTTTCTCCTTGAACTCCTAGGGTCATCCAACAAGAAAGGGAAGAAATGAGAGTCGAAAGGTTTACTTTCTTGTGTAAAAAGGGACTTATATAGTTGAGTTTCAAGAGAGAGAGAGAGTATATGTGAGGTATCATCACCATATGTAATTAGGTGACACATGTCCATGCATGGTGGCACCATGAAACCATAATTATCTTGACATGCAAAACTCTTATGTATGATTCAAGGATATGATATCAGCCATTGGGTAGCTTGCTTGGCAAGATATCACAACCCAATATCAATTTATATGCAAACTGATACAACTTTTGCAAGGAAGTCTAAACCGATATGCTTCACCTACTAAGGTGCTTAGCCTGATATGAATACTTCCAAAAAGTTTCCAAACTGATATGGGACCTTCTATATGGCTTCCAAGCCGATAGGCACTGCCATATACTCTTCATAACTTGACACAACCTTATCTAGGGTTCAAGATACTCAACATTCTTTGGTTCTTTCACCTCCAAGAGTGCTATCACTCAACCAAGACTCAGACAAGGATCCCCCTCCTTTATATCTCCTCTAGATGATGGTAAGAGATATAAGGGACACTCAAGAGATGGTAATTTGCATATCAACCCCATATTTTGGGTAAATTGCAATTTACACCAAAACTATCATATATAACACCAACAACCTTCAAATATGCCAAACTTGAAATTTGAGCTCTTCTTAAGTCTTACTTACTTTTAAAAAGATTAAGACAAGGTTCTAATCATCTTACTAAGGAAAAACATCTAGAATTACCTCATAACCCAGGTCAGGGGTGTTACAAGTCATCAACCCCTAATAAGGATTCCGTCCCTAAAATCTCAAGAGAAAAGAGAAAGGTACGTCCTCTTTTAACTCTTCATGAAGCCTATATGAAACCAACCAAAGGAATATCAAAATAATAAACTTACTTATGACTAAGAAAGGTTATTATATTAGACATCTTCCACATCATAATGATGTCATGGAACTTGATTCGATATTAACACAAGATTCATCACATAGTATACACCCTTAGTTAACTCTACCACTTCCGGCTTGTAGAGTTAACACTATGTCAAGTCATACTTTCTCAACATAGAAACATTGTATATACTTTGTATAACTCAGATAGCAACCCTAACTTTTAAGCCACCTTCACAACTTGTAACATTACAAGAGGAGGTTCACAGACCTATGAATCATTATATTTATCTAAGGGTAAAGGTAAGACTACAATTTCAAGGGTATTAACCATTGAATTCTTTATGAAACTTTTTCTTGATCTCACATACCACTGTCACCTTTTGGATCTCACATACCACTGGTGACACAGACAAGTTGATATGGTGTCCAATACAGGATGGTTCCTTTTCCATTAAATCCGTTAAGAAAGCGATCCTTTATCCTCACATGGAGAGCGACAGACCTTGGTTGGAGAAGCTTTGGAAGATGGGAAATCCCAGAGCTAGCGTCGTTTTGTGGAAGATAGTGCATTGTGCTCTTCCCACTGATGACAACATTCACAGATGTCAGATTCTAGTTGTCTCCTGATGTTCATGCTGTGATCCACCATCGTGCGAAACCTTGCAGCACCTTTTTCTGGATAGTTAGCTTTCTTGATTTTTCTGGGACAAGTTTTGTGCCATTACTAGCTACACAGTGCCTGAGTCTTTCGAGCAAATCATGATCATTTGTGGTAGCTCACATGCTTCTACATCACCGAGAAGATGGATCACAGGTGAGCTATGTGCCCATATAGTGTGGACTATATGGCGCATCTGATGCGCCGCCAAGATGGAAGGCAAGGTGTTAGCATGGCCCTTGCAATGGAATTTCATTTCTTCTTGTCTGAACCGACTGATATTGAAGAAGTCTTTCATCAAGATAGAGGACCCGACCTTTTACAAACAGCTTGAGCTTCATAATATTCAGGATCCGCAGACCAATCTCAAGCGCATTCAGATCACGAGATGGCGACCCCCGAATGTAGACAATCTTAAGCTCAATCTGACTATTGGTCGTGCAGCTGACCGGTTGGGAGTCATTAGAAGATGGGCTGTCAGTGTCGTTCACAACTCCCATTCTCATGTTAGATTAGCTTTCTGGGTCTGGCTTCGAGAAGATGACTACACCATTGCCTACATTCTTGCTTGTGCCATTGCCCTCAAAATTTGCGATGACAAGAACCTTCGCATCGCCATCATTGAGATTGACGATCCTTATGTGCTTGACATCATGTGGGGAAACTCTAAGGATCCATGGAGAACCACTCCATTCACGAGGGAGATCCAAGTGGTTCTCAATGATAATGCCATTATAGGTTATCTCATACCTAAGCGAGCTAATGCAGTTGCAAGAGCGTTAGGATCACGAGGGTCCACTCTCAATGACACTTACATTTGTACTAAACATATGCTGCTACCCATGTATGTGCGAGGTCTCATCATCATGGATAGACGTAGTGTTCCGTACATTTTCTTCAGGAGAACACCTGCTGGATGATGTGGCTCTTGGTTCATCTTTTGGTGTCTTGGAGTCTTGCGCAGCTCTGAGTTCTTTTTCTAGTTTTTGTATTGAGTCTTTGATGGGCCTGATGGGGGTTTTATCCGCGACTTTATAAGCGTGAATTATAACCTTTTTTGATGGTTTGCCCACAAAGAGGAGAGTGGGATGAATAGAAGATCTCCTGGCTTAAATTAAAAAAAAAAGATTCTTTACCTTTGTATCCATCACATATGCCAAAACACATCACTTTCATGTTCATTCAGCTTCTCAACTGTCATTATTGATTCCAAACATGTTACAAGAATCTTTCTATCATCTTGGATGATCCAAAAAACATCATTATTCACATATGTAACCATCTCGGAACCAAAGTCCAAGCCCCAATTGATACTTTTCAAGTATCTATCTCAAGGTCACTTGAAAACCATGCATATCAAGTGATATGAGACTCACTTGAACATAACATCCCTGGAAAGGAAGTACATAAAGGAAACATACTTTCCCTTATCACCACAACACCATCTAGAGATTTCTAATAGGGAGAAGGAGATTACCAACTTTCTTTGGTTATTATATGAGTTATCACTACTCATGTGTTATTCAATTCAGTTTCATCTTGGTTCCCTTGCCATTGGCATAGGAACTATAAAGATGATTACATGTTATTACTTCTTCTTTGATTTTTTCTCTTCATGTTCATGAACATTTCCTTGTTTTACCACATTTTTCATCTCTATATCATGGAAAGGATCATTATTATTTACATATTATTTATTGAGCATAGATCATATTCCTTGTTCCCTTTCACATATCATGATGATTACACTTTATAATTTCTTAAACTCATAGGTTGGTATGAGATTAACTCAGGTTCCACTTTATCATAATTTAGAATGTTGTAGGAATTTCTATGCCACATTTCCTATTTCATTATGCTCTTTAGATTGCATCAAAAAGACTACTTGATCAGAGTAATCACAAAGATATCAATTTTAGAGTCCCATATTTATCTTGCCTTCAATAATTGAATACCTGGCCAGGGTATTCAAGCACTAAGATTAGGTAGTATGCACTTTTTTATATCATGTTTCTTACCTTAAACATCTATTTTAAGTTCTAAGACTTAGTATCTCTAGTTCTCTCCAGGTGTCTCTTATACACCTCTTCCTCTTTTACATAAATAGAAGTAATTATAAAACATTTTAGAGAATACGGGACATGATATAAATTCTAGTCCTCTTCATCTCTTTCTCATGTCCCCATAGGACTAAACAAAGGGAATCAATAACAACTATTCTTCTTATGATTAATAGGTAAAATAAGGAGAAGACAAATCAGAATGAAAAAGTTATATCTGACTCGTCCCCCTTTGCGGGTCATATACCGTCTCTGGTTGACTCAAAGCATGGAGTCTAGTTGTTTCATGTTGTTGCTTTTGCCTTTTTGCACTATTGGGTTGCAACTTCTGTAAGCCTTGCTGAGTCAGCCTCGATTGTTGGGCCATCTCATCCTTTCTTTCTAGACAAAAGGGTCTAGTATGCCCAATCTGTCCACATCTATAACATGTCTTGTCCTCTTACTATGGTCTTGTCAGTCTTATTACTGATGTAGAAACTAAGTCAAGAGTTCTTATAGGTGGAAAGTTAGGACCTTTGACCTTACTTGGTGGCCACTTCCCTGGTGCACTAGGTGTTTGTTGTACTGGTGGCACTGAAAACTTTGGCTTTTTAGAGCTACTAGACAACTGTCCCTAGGATTGTGCAAACTTTTCCTTAATTCTTAGTTTATTGCCCCTCCTTGGGCATTGCCAAATTAGATGTCCTATCTGCCTACACTTGTGGTAGACTCTATTTTCTTTCCATATTTTAGTCTTTCCTGCATTTTCCACTATTCCAACATATTCTATAGCTCCTACATAGTGTAGCCATTCAAAGGTCTTACCAGAACCCAAAGATTCTACATTGGAGACTGATGCCCTAGGTTGTATTGTTAGTGTACGGTCCACTACATATATCATTGTTGTCATAACCTGCCCAACGAGAACATGAAAAGTAGGGTTCTCCAACATAGTCTGGTCCAACTGGGGATTCTCAGGAACCCGTTCTTCTCTTGCCTGATCCCTTACACCTTCTCCTGGTGCAGCAATATTGCTCTCAACAATATGTTTATCATGTTCTCCAGACATCTTTAAGCTTATCCTTCCTTCTGCATGAGTAGAAGTCACTATTATACATACTGAAGGATACTAGAATAGACTCAACAACCTTAATCCTATGTCCCTGTAGACTTAATGAACCTATAGCTCTGATACCAAAAATTGTGGCGACCGCTATCAAACTGATGATGAAATCACACAAAACCACGCGGAAGCAACCATTAACAACAGATTACTAAAAATCACTAAAAATTAAAACCTTTCTAGCAAGAGATCCATTTCCAGTAAACTCTTTACAAAAAGAACCAAATCCATATATACATCATGGTTCAATTCATACATACATCGTTCCATCACATCACAAGGATATGAAATACTGGGTACTTTACCAAAACTCATACAAAAACAATATTATAGATCAGAGCATCCAAGCAAAAATCTCAGATCAATTATAAAATTGTTTATGCACCAACACCCAAGGACATGAGAGTATAGGGACAACACATAGGGATCTATATCTATAAGACACATAACAACACACTCAAGATGAGCTGTTACTGTTGAGCTTGCTGCTGCTGCTGCCGCTGCCCGCTCTCTGCTGCACAATCTCTACTACCTTGTGCACGTCCACCTAAAAAGTGTGGAAACCCATAGGGTGAGACAAAAGTCCCAGTAGGAGATATAACCCTCCTCCAAAAATATTATTATCATAGATAAATCTTATGAAAGAGAGAATAAGAAACCTTTATTGAATTAAACATGTATAACTACTGGTTATATGAAGAGTAGAGCAATCTCATAATTTAAGTAATTCAGATATATATGACTAAGCAATAGATCATCTAATCACTTTAAAAAGGAATATGAAGAACATGTGTAATATTTATCAACTATGACATAAAGAAGCAATTGCAACCTCAATCAATATTTCCAAGTTCGATCCTTAAGAAAATATGCTACATGACTAATTACATCTTTCAACAATCAATCTTATGCCCTGAGGAGATGTGGTATACCGCTTATGCTCCAACCAACCTAAATTAGGTAGAATTAGTGCCATACAAGTTCCATGGAAGACTCAAACTCCACGAACTCACCCCCTTGGTCAGTACGAGATTATTGGCAGTGATATTATGAGTCAAACTACAATTTAGCTAGCCCGGGTATATAGGCTCATCGCTAGAGAGATAGAACCCGTAGCTATTACCTCATTAGGGTATGACCCGTAGTCAATCTGGATTCTTACCAGGGTATGGTCCGCAACCAATCATTATTGTTAGGGTATGGCTCGAAGCCAATCCTAATTGTATATTGAGTCATGGCCTACAACTGCACTCTTATTAGGGTATGGTCTGAAGCCAATCCTAATTGTATATTGAGTCACGGCCTACAACCAGACTCTTGTTTGGGTATGGCCCGAAGCCAATCCTAATTGTATCAGGGTGTGGCCTGCAACCAATCCTGAGGTTTGAAGGAAGCAAGGAAATACTCATCTTGCACCTCACATATTCAAAAATATGCGCTCTGAGTAAAATTCATTTCACCATCCAGCAAGTTCTGACACTGAATGGATCTATGGCTAGGGAAAACTACATTTTTAGTTTCATTTGATAAGTTAAGTGCATTACAACATCTTTTAGCATCAATCAAGTTACAAGCATAAATTATACATAAATGCTACAAAGAAAGGTGTAATACATTTTTCAAAGAATCTTGTATCAATTGGAACACATCTTCTTACACCCATCCCAAAATCTCAATCCCTTAAACACAATTTTTGGGAATCTCATCCCTTCAAAATTTCATTATCCTGATCACATGTCTTGGGTATCAACCCCTCAGTTTATCATTGAACAATGTCACCTCTTACCAGGCAACAATCATCTCTAGGTCATCAGACCCATATATATACCATACTTGTTGTACAAGTACATCACATGGCTTATTTAATTTGTATCATGCTAGATCATCATAGCTCATACCTGGAAATGCTCATCATCTCATAATACTGCATGGTTAGAATTTCATAGTAAAATCAATATGAAGTAAATATCATCACCATGCCATAAAGAGAGTCATTCATATTGCAGCCACCTCATATTTAGGGTTAGGGTTTCCCCTTGTCACCCATTAGGTTTTTTAAGTTCATATTTAACAACCAAACCCTAATTCACATCATAAGTGCTTATATTATTGCCATAAGTATTCTGGCATACTTAATTACTATCATCAATTATCATAAATTGATTATCAACATGAGGTATTACCTTTCTCATATGAGTAGTACAAGTTTCTCTCTCATCCTTACTAGGATATTGATTTCAACATACTTATTACATTGCCTTGACCCTCTTTAGGGTTTATCAACCTACACTTATCAAAGTGTATCCATACCATTACTTCTTAGTGTATCAATTGATTATATATTCATCATGTATCAACCTATACTCATCAAGGTATATCGGCCTATACTCATCAAGGTTTATCGGCCTACACTCATCAAGGTGTATCAACCTACACTCATCAAGGTGTATTGGCCTAGACACTATTTCTTATGTTGCCCACGACACTATCAAAGTGATATCAGTTTAGACATGTCAAGGGTGATATTGGTTTAAAGGTGCTTAGGATGATATTGGCCATGAATCATTTCTTGGTGTATCACCTTCACCATACCTTGGTGCATCACATTCTTCACACTTTAGAAAAATATTTTCACCTCACTTAAGAATAGCATCTTAACCTCACTTTAGGGTATCAGCCACCCTATCACTTTGTGTATCGACCACCCTATCACTTTGTGTATCGGCCACCCTATCACTTTGTGTGTCGGCCATAGTGTACTCTAGGGTATTGGCCCCACTATCATTTAGTGTATCGGCCATAGCATGCATCATCTATTGTGTCGCCCTAGCTATTACCAAGTGATATTGACCTCTAGGGTTTTTAATACATATCAGGTTAGCCATCATCAACACTCTTCTATTCTTTCACCTATCAAGGTATCAACCTCATCACTACTTAATGTTTTGTCCATAACTTCAAGGAGTACATTGACCATACCTTCACATGGTGTGTCGGCCTAGGTGTGTCACCCAACACACTTGTGTCGGGAAAGAGGTGTGTCGGGTTGCTAGGGTTAAGGCATGTCGGGTTGACCACATATCCTCACTCAACTTCAAGATATCAGCCTACCCCCATCTTAAGCCTTAGGTGACATGCTAAAAAACTGAAAGAACAATAGTCCTTCACATGTAACAAATCAGTAACAGATTAGACACTCATGTGTATTGGTTTCCATTTCACATAACCCCATGTTGGGTTAGGGTTTCTCAAACCAATATCAGTTTGTGCATGGGATATTCCATCATCTTTTTTAAGCATCAACCCTTCGTCCATAAACACTCTAGTTCATGGAAAATAGCCCCATATATCCATTAGATCTCATAGAATCATCATTCAATCAAAGAAAGTTGAAATTGAAAGGAATCATCAAGTATTGCATGATTGAAGGTGAATAATAATAGAGTTGAGTTCAAGTTATATAACCCACCTTAAAGTCACCACTAGAGATTCAATCTCTAAAGATCCACGTTCCCAAGGTTGAAGATGACTTATCAAAAGTTAAAGATTCGGCTACAGCTTCACCTCCATCAAGAAGAAGGTATCATAGTTAGAAACTTCATGAAGAAGAAAAGAAAGAAAGAATTATGATCTGAGATACATAATTCTCCAAGGTTGAAGATGGTCATGGCATCGCCTTAGACAAGATTCTCGACCTTCCTCTTGATCCTTGAGCTCCTAGGGTCGTCCACCAAGAAAGGGATGAAATGAGAGTCAAAAGGTTTACTTGCTTGTGAAAAGAGGGACTTATATAGTTGAGTTTCAAGAGAGAGAGAGAGAGAGTATATGTGAGGTGTCATCACCATATGTAACTAGGTGACAGATGTCCAAGCATGGTGGAACCATGCAACCATAATTTTCTTGACATGCAAAACTCTTATGGATAATTCAAGGATGAGATATCAGTCGTTGGGTAGCTTTCTTGTCAAGATATCACAACCCAATATCACTTTATATGCAAACCGATACAACTTCTGCAAGGAAGTCCTAAACTGATATGCTTCACCTACTTGAGGTTTTTAGTCCCATATGAATACTTCCAAAAAGTTGCTAAACCGATATGGGACCTTCTCTATGGCTTCCAAGCCAATAGGCACTCCCATATACCCTTCATAACTTGACACAACCTTATCTAGGGTTCAAGATACTCAACATTCTTTGGTTCTTTCACCATCAAAAGTGATATCATTCAACCAAGACTCAAACAAGGCTACCCCTCCTTTATATATCCTCTAGATGATTATAAAAAGTTTAAAGAAGCAACCATTTGCTGAAATCATGGTGAGGACAAAGGCGTTGAGGGTATTTGAATCTCTTCCATACGTCATAGAGAGTCTCCTCACCCCTTTGAGAAAAATTAATGTGATGGATCCTCAGTTGTGTCATTTTGCTTGTTGGGAACTACATGGATAAGAAGACTTTTAGAAGCTCCTCTCACTTGTTAATCGAATTCCTTAGCAAAGAAGAGAGCCACGCCTTGGCTCTGTTCTTAAAAGTGAATGGGAAAAGAATAAGGCGAATCCTATTAGTAGGAATACCATTTATCTCGAAAGTGCTAAGATACTATAGAAATTGAACAATATGGAGGCTTGGATCCTCCATTGGTGCCCATTCAATCTGATTCTGTTATATCATCTGTATAATTGTGGGGCTGATAGAAAATTCATATGCCTAAATTTGTGGGATATTGATAGCCCCATTGATGTCCATAGCAATTGGAACAAAAAGTCCTTAAGGAGATGATAGTCTTTCATTTTGTTCTTCGTGTTGGGCAGGACGTGCAGGTGAAGATGGCGGTGATGAATGTGATGAATGTTGTGATTCCTCAAAATCTGATTGTGATTCAATCCTCCTTGATTTTTGAAGGATTATAACATTGTGCTCAATTTTGGGGTATAAAAATGTGGAATCTTAAAGAATCCTTTTGGATTGCCTCTTACAGTCCTACAAGTAAAGAAGGTGAGTGAAGTACAAAAATGAGAATGGAAGATACAAAAATATGATAATGATGATGACCATGATGATAAAAAATGATGGCAGATATGATAGGTGATGGTGAGATCTAGTCTCGCTCACTATTAAACACTTCTTACTCTAACAAAATACCAATTCTCCCTGACGACAATGGCAAAAACTTGTTATCTATGTGCATAAGTCTTAAATTCATAAACTTCAACACTACCCTACAAGTATATGGATACATGTAGTATTATCAAGATCATCCAAGGAGCAAGGTATTATTAGGCGCAAGAGTGTTAAACTTCAACAATCTATATATTTTTAACAAGAGAGGTTTTATTATGTTAACTAAGCAATTTAGAAGTAAACTAATTGAAACTTAATCACTTGTATTAAAGATCAAATTGAATTAGGAATTCTTGAGGATAGATTTTCACTATTATATCATGCCATGAAACAACAATAAATTCACAAGTAGTAAAATCACACAAGGAGGTGTGAGCTTTACACCCCTCCCGATAGTGTAGAATGATTCTACATTTATATAGAACCACCGTGCATATACTCGAAATAGAACCATAAAAAACATTGCAATCCACTTCACTTCCAAGACGCTCCTGTGGTCAAGGAAACAAAGCTATAGAAAATATCTCCTTACTCTAATGTACACCTTCCTAGTATGCAGAAGAAGCATAAGACATGCATACAAGATGTCCAATCAAGCATATATGTGAAGTAAACACCAATGCATCCATAAAACCGTGAATAAACCAACATTAAGCAAGAAAATTCATTGTTCTACAAAGCATGAAATGGGAGTTACTCCCCCATTCTACGGGAAATAAGATCTACTCATCCATGTCTACAGAAAGTAGATACAACAATATAAAATAGTGCTAGATATAATAATATAAGAAAGTAAAATTAGATTTCCATGGAATATGTAAGATAGAGTTGAAAATCTTTTCAAGGAGTCACAAATCTGTCCTTGCTACTGGAAACTCTCCAAAAAGCTTCACTCCGGAGTGGAGAGAAGAGAATGACAGAGATCCCTACTGTAATGTTAGAGAAGAAGTAAGAAGAAGAAGTTTCCCTCTCCAGAAACCAACTTTTCTCATTTGGAACACTTACAACTCCCCCTAGCTCTCCCTTACTTGAGTCCCACTCCAAATGGTCTAAAATATTTTATGATAATTGTTTCAAGACGACTTGGGATCGTATATATAAGCATTGGACAGTTACATTCACATTTGAGTGAAATCTACAGGTGACATGGCATGTTGGATGGCCAACATGGTGTGTTAGATGCCATAAATGAAGTTGAAATGCCTCACTCCATGATGACATGACATATGTTGGTGGGACAACATGGCGTGTTTCTACAATTCAGGGATTCCAGATCCAAGTTCTAGACTATGACACGACATGTTGAAATCTCGACATAGCATGTTGAAATCTTGACAAGGCATGTTGCTGCAATTCATGGAGTTTTGGATCCAAGTCCTGGATAGTGACATGGCGTGCTAAAATTCGATATGACATGTCTGATGTATGTACATAGAGTGTTGCTTACTGGACATAGGGAGTCACTAACAGTTTCAAAAACATCAATCTTCTAAATGTTTAGATGATTGGTGAAGTGTTGATGGATGATATGATGGTGTTTTGTCCCCATTTTGATGCCAAAAAGTTGTACCCACAATCCAAACCATAGAGAAAGTAAATATCACAATAAAGTGGAAAATTTAGCATGATTAAGAGTGATTATTGGGTGAAATAGATTTGGAAATGCAACCAAAAGTGATCTAAAAGATGATATAAAATACACACATCACATTGTTTCAGGGCTTGGGGTAATTTTAGAGTTGATTGGTCTTGGACATATGTAGATGTGGCGACCGCTATCAAACTGATAGCAACATTGAACAAAACCATGCAAAAATGACCATTAACAACAGATTACCGAAAAATCACTAAAAATTAAAACCTTTTTACCAAGAGATCCATTGCCAGGAAACTCTTTACAGACTGAACCAAAGAAATATATACATCATGGTTCACTTCATACATACATCATTCAATCACATCACAAGGATATGAAATTCCAGTTGCTTTATCAAAACTCATACAAAAGATTCTTTATACATCAAGGCATCCAAGTCAAAATCTCAGATCGATTATAAAACTATTTACGCACTAACACCCAAGGACTTGAGAGTACATGGACAACACACATGACTCTATATCTACAAGACACATAATAGAACACTCAACCTGAGCTGTTACTACTGCCCTTGCTACTACTACCCACTCTCTACTGCACAATCTCTACTACCTCATGCACATCCACCGAAAAAGTGTGGAAACCCACGGGGTGAGGCAAAAGTCCCAGCAGGAGATATAACCCTCCGCCAACAATATTATTATCATAGATAAATCTTCACGAAAGAGAGTAGAAGAAACATGTATTGTATTAAACATGTATAACCACTGATTATATGCAAAGTAGAGCAATCTCATCATTTAAGTAGTTCAGATATCTATGACTGAGCAATAGATCATCTAATCACTTTAAAAAGGGATATGAAGAACATGTATAGTATTTATCAACTATGACATAAAGAAGCAATTGCATCATCATTCAATATTTATATGTTTGATCCTTAAGCAAATATGATATGGCTAATTACATATTTCAATAATAAATCTTATGCCCTGAGTAGATGAGGTATACCGCTCATGCTCCAACCAACTTAAATAAGGTAGCATTAGTGCCATACAAGGTCCATGGAAGAGCCAAACTCCACGACCTCACCCCCTCAGTCAGTATGAGATTATTGTCAGTGACATTATGAGTCAAACTATAATTTAGCTATCCCAGGCATATAGGCTCATCGCTAGAGAGATACAATCCGTAGCTGTTCTCTCATCAGGGTATGACCCGATGTCAATCTTGTTTCTTATCAGGGTATGGTCTGCAACCAATCCTGATCGTTAGGGTTTGGCCCGAAGCCAATTAGAATTGTATATTGAGTCACGACCTACAACCACACTCTTATTAGGGTATGGCCGAAAGCCAATCCTAATTGTGTCTGGGTATGGCCCAAAGACAATCTTGAGGTTTGAAGGAAGCAAGGAAATACTTGTCATGCACCTTGCATATTCAAAAATATGTACTCCGAGTAAAACTCGTTTCACCATCCAACAAGTTCTGACACTGAATGGATCTATGTCTAGGGCATACTACATTTTTAGTTTCACTTGATAAGTTAAGTGCATTACAACATATTTTAGCATCAATCAAGTTAAAAGCATGAATTATAGATAATGTTACATTGAAATGTGTAATGCATTTTTCAAAGAAACTTGTATCAATTGGAACACATCTTGTTACATCCATCCTGGGATCTCAATCACTTGAACACATTACTGGGAATCTCATCCCTTCAACATTTTCATTATCATGATCACATGTCTTGGATATCAACCCCTTAGTTTATCATTGAACAGTGTCACCTCTTACCTAGAAACAATCATCTCTAGGTCATCAGACCTATATATATGTTATACTTGTTGTACAAGTATTTCACATGGCTCACAAGGCCTATTTAATCTATATCATGCTAGACCATCATAGCTCATACCAGGCTCTGCTCATCATTTCATAATACCTGCATGGTTAGAATTTCATAGTAAAAGCCATATCAAGTAAATATCATCACCATGCCATAAAAAGAGATTCATTGAAATTGCAACCCCCTCATAATTAGGGTTAGGGTTTCCCCTTGTAGCCGATTAGGGTTTTGAAGTTCAGATTTATCAACCAAACCCTAATTCACATCATAAGAGCTTATTTTATTTCCATAAGTATTCAAGCATACTTAATTACTCTCATCAATTATCATCAACATGAGGTATTACCTTTCTCATAGGAGTAGTATAAGTTTCTCTCTCTTCTTTACTAAGATATTGATTTCAACATACTTATTACAATTGCTTGACCCTCTTTAGGGTTCATCAACCTACACTTATCAAAGTGTATCCATCTTATTACTTCCTAGTGTATCAATTGATTATATTCATCATGTATTGGCCTACACTCATCAAGGTGTATCGGCCTATACTCATCAAGGTGTGTCGGCCTACACTCAGTAAGGTGTGTTAGCCTACACTCATCAAGGTGTATCAGCCTACACTCATCAAGGGGTATCATCCTACACTCATCAAGGAATATTAGCCTACAACCATCAAGGTGTATCGGCCGACACACTATCCCTTGTGTCGGCCTAGACACATCCACTTGTTTTGGCCTATATACCATTGATTGTGTCGACCATGGCACATCAAAGTGATATCGGTTTAGAGGTGCTTTAAGTGATATCGACCATGAATCACATCTTGGTGTATCACCTTCGTCATACCTTGGTGCATCACCTTCTTCATACTTTAGCAAAATATTTTCACCTCACTTAAGCATAACATATTGACCTCACTTTAGGGTATCGACCACCCAATCACTTTGTGTATCGGCCACCCTATCACTTTTTGTATCATCCACTCTATTACTTTGTGTGTCGGCCACCCTATTACTTTGTGTGTCAACCATAGTGTACTGTAGGGTATTGGCCTCACTATCATCTAGTGTATCGGCCATATCATGCATCATATATTGTGTCACCCTAGCTATTACTAAGTGATATCAACCTCTAGGGTTTTTGATACATATAGGGTTAGCCATCATCAACACTCTTCTATTCTTTCACCTATCAAGGTATCAACCTCACCACTACTTGGTGTGTTGGTCATAACTTCAAGGAGTACATTGCCCATACCTTCACATGGTGTGTCGGCCTAGGTGTGTTGCCCATCACACTTGTGTCGGAAAAGAGGTGTGTTGGGTTGCTAGGGTTAAGGCATGTCAGGTTGACCACATATCTTCACTCAACTTCAAGATATCGACCTTCCCCTATCTTTAGCCTTAGGTGACTGGCTAAACAACTAAAAGAACAATAGTCCTTCACATGTAACAAACTGGTAATGGATTAGACACTCACGTGTTTCAGTCCATTTCAAAAATTGCAATTTACAGGGTTACCTCATAACCTAGGGTTGGTAATTAGTTCTAGTTGACCATATTTTATTTTGAGACATTCCTAGTCAACACTTTTAGGCTAGACTATATACTTGCAAAATATGGATTTTGGATCAAAGTTTTTGATCAAACCTAACAAAAAAATATACTTTGGATCTATTGGGTCTAATTTATAGATTAAAAGTCAACAAAACCATCCTAAAACAAAAATGTGCTATT
Organism: Alisma plantago-aquatica; assembly: GCA_963693085.1. NCBI lineage: Eukaryota > Viridiplantae > Streptophyta > Magnoliopsida > Alismatales > Alismataceae > Alisma > Alisma plantago-aquatica. The sequence goes on along the minus strand of OY856411.1, from coordinate 491,090,416 downwards.
CAATTTTAAAAAACGTAACGTAAAATAATTGAATTTCAATATATATAGACCTAAAATGTGATGAATATACACAAACAAATTTGATATATTTGTCAAGTATTTCAAGATGTAACCATAAAAAAGCATCATAGATCATATAAATGTATACATATATTTATATAATTAAAGGCATCCGTCTGAAACTAATAAAAAAAAATATATAGGGTTGTCAAAAATAAAGATAATAATAGAAGAATTGGTAATTTCATAGGCCATTGGGTGGTTAAGATTTACTATTTAACTTTTACTTGAATATATACTTGTGAATTTTGCGTAAATCCTAAAATTTGGACCCAATGAAAAAGTAGTTTCCAGTTTGGGTCAAATTTAGATCGATCAAAAAGAGTTAATCCCTAACCCTCTTAAACAATTCGAATTTGGTTTAAGTCCATCGGGTTGGGTATGTTTTTGTCAAATACTACAATAAATGCACTTGTCCTTCCACATAGCACCCACAACATCTTTAAGGTAAAAATATTTGAATTTTCAAACTTCTTATTTCTTTTACTTTGATTGAAATTTCACGACACACTGTCAATTGTGTATGAATGACTTTAATATCTCTAATTTCTGCACAATTACTATGATGTTTATACTCAACTGATAGCATAATAGATCATTCGGTCTAACCCTCTTTTGTAAACTGTTTTCTAGGATAGAGGGAGATGTTCTTGTAGGGTTTTGGGGAAAAAAGGCATAGTGTAAATCCCCCCCACACAAAAACTCTTATCCAACATATCTGATGTAGCCATAAAGGGTTGGTATATTAAAGACACACAAGGAATATTAAATATATGTTTACACACACTAGTTGTTCAATAATTAGACATGAATTTTGTTGGTGAGATATTGAACTTCCAAATCTGTATATGAACTTGTCTTCACATTATTGCTTGGTTGTCATCATCGCAACACCACCTTGTTGTCTTGTGGAACTCATCCTCCAAGCCTCCACACAAGTTCCTCGGCCTTTACATCATTCAGATGGATGCATGGACTCTTGGTGCATCACCTTAGTAACGAAGAGGAAGAAGAAATAGAATTGTTAAACGTACTAAGGTTGCAAAACTCCAGTGGTCCTTTTATTGGTTTGTCGTCCTTGGGGCTGATTTTCTCTCTCTCTAAAAGAAAAATCTCTTAGTCAACTTGTGTCTATTGATTCTCATAGTATGTGTCATCCTCTGGGCTTACTACCATATATATAGAAGAGTCATGTGTTTGGAAATTATGAAATCCAATCCCATTTCTAATCACAATTCACAATCAGAATCAAACTATGAAACTCAAACACCCTGTTCATAACAAATTGTCCGACTCACTAGCCTAGTCAGCCAACTGAACTATCTAGTCTCCCTATTTACTTAGCAAGTCATGTTCTGATTTGAATATATAAATCTAATTCCAAATCAATTTATTATTTACAATTATAATTGCTGCCTCATTTGTATCAATCGTTTGATCAAACTATCCAATTAGTTGGTTGGCAACTTACTCAAATAATCAATCAATAGATTGAAACTCAACCAACCGACTGACTTAAACAATCTAGTCAATAGATTGGCTTTCCCACTCGGCCAATTTTGTAGAAATCAACATGTACATGATTCAAAACAATTCAATCATACATGTCATTGTAAATTTCAATTCCTTTGAGCATCCTTATCCTTGTAACCAAATAGGTTCCTTATAACATTGGAGGTGATGTTAAAAGCCTCATACACAATGAGTGGTATCTAGAAACACATCATTGCCAACCAAAGTTATAGGAATAATTTGGAGTAACATCAACATGTAAAGTGACCAATCTCACCATGATTGTATATTCCCTTTCTCATTAATAATCAGACCGAAACTAGGGCACATTGTTGTCATCCTCTTAATATTCAATCTATGTTTATTGTCTTGGAGCAAACTATTGAGATTGTGTGAGCTCATTATCTTATATTGACACACATGAGCATGGGCATGCATTTCATAGTCTTGTTGACTCAAGGTCTAAATTGAAACCCTTATTTCAATTGACTAAACCCTTGTTTTGATGATGACTAACCCAATCCGCTTATTTGTCTAATGCTTCTACTTGAGTGATCTCGTATTAGGTATAGACACACTCCAAATGCCTAAACTTGTGCATCCTAACTTGGAGAAATACAAGTCAAAATAAATACAAGTGCATTTTTGTGGAAAATGATGTATCTCTATTAGAATCATGTTGTAAATCACTTGTAATGATTGTATAATTAGTAATTAAGCTTAGAAAAAAATCAAGAACACTTAAATTGAATATTTAAGCACTTTTATGGAACTTTATAAAATTCATCACAGGGAGTCTTGTGTGTCAAGTTTCATCTAGAATAAACTCGACCGACACCCTTGATGGATTTTGGGAACTTCCAGGTTCGATCGAGTTTACCCCAGGATAAACTCAACCAACACCATGCATAGGAAAACCAAATTTAATCGATCGGCTGAATTTCATATGGGATAAACTCGACCGACAACTCAAATTCCATTGGTCGAGTTTCCCAAAAGTAAACTTGACCGACCACACTATACGAAGTGTATAGAAAAATGTTTCTAGCTGTTGGAGTGTTGTATATATAAAAAATAGATCCATTGCAACACCCCAAATGACTAGAATATGTCCTTAAGTATTTGTACTGGCTAGTAGGCATCCCCAACTATAAATAGGACTAATTGAGCTTCATCCCATGGTTATCCAAGAACTATGAAGTTCTCTATATTATAGTTGAGTGCCTCCAAGAGCCTTCTTTCACTCTTAAGTTTAATCACTTGCTACATCCATTAGAGTAAGTATGAGATTTGTAAGAGAGATAGTCCTACATGAATATCTTGTGAGGCTCTCACTTTCTCCACCTACCAATATCTATTTCTACCATGAAGATGAAGGTTTTCTCTCTTGGCTAAGAGAGGTCAAGAAGACAAAGGGAAGGAGTCCCTTGGTGAAAGCTTCTCCTTAGTGAAGGTGAAGTCAAAGGCGGAAGATCCAAGAGAGTGGATAATTTCTTCAAGGAGAAAGACTTGTTGCAAGAGTGGGTAAGTCCTTGGTGAAGGCGGAAGACTCATTGCAAAAGTGGAAAAGTCATTGGTGAGGTTGAATACTATTAGTCTTGTATAGGTAAGTCCTTTGGTAGGTTATTGGCTCCCTTATCCTCGAAGGGAAGGCTCGGTATCCTTGGCTCAGAAAAGGAAGGCCATACATTATAACACTTATAATGGAATATAAGGAGTATGCAATGGTTGAAAAACCCTAGAGGTTGACGTCTCTAGGTAGTGGATTTACACTCTCCTAGATTGGAGTTTGGAACCACTATACATAGCTTGTGCTCTTGTACTTGTTCAATCTCTGTCTCCCTTGCTATGTATGTTTAGTTTATGTCAAAGTTCATATTTTCCATATTAACTTAGAAATATCTTAAAGGTCTAATGAATTTTGTTTAACTTTTTATCTCTATTCACCCCCTAGAGCCCAACATCTTAGATCCAACAAGTGGTATTAGAGAGGGTCTTCTCCAAGCATAATTCCTCAAGTAGGAGAAGATGGGCGATTATCAAGGTGGGAGATACCTCATCAACATTCAAATCTTTGATGAGAACAATTTCCTCTATTGTAAGAGAAGGTTACAATACTAAATTTAAGGATCAAGTCTTGAGTTATGGAGAATGATGGACCTCACATACAAGCTATCAAATACAAAGACAGAGGAATGGGATGAATCTACCTTGAAGAAAGAAACCTTGAATGCAAGAGCTATCAACATTCTCTATGCCTCCATTTCCCCCACTAAGTTCAACTGGATTTATTCTTGTGAGACATCCTATGAGATATGAAGAAAGCTATGTGACACTTATGAGGGGACAAAGAAAGTGAAGGAAAGCAAAGTCTACACACTCAAAGGCCCCTTGAAAACTATAAGATGGGAAAGGAGGAGAGGGAAACCAAGATGTACTCAAGGATCAACACCATTGTGTGTTAACAGTCTTGCCGTTCTAGGTTATCCTATGGATACAGGAGAGACAAACTCATAGATCCTTAGAAATCTCCCCAAGAGGTTGCAACTCAAGGTGACTTCCATTGAAGAAGAAAATCCTCTTAGTGATATTACTATTGAAGAGCTCATGGGAAATCTACAAGCCCATGAAGTTACACTTGACAAGCAAGAGGAAGAAAGAGAAGAAGAGAAAGAGCTCAAGATAATGAAGAAGGCTGAAATCATAGCTCAAATTGAGGCTATTGTTGGTCAAGCTTCACCATCCTCTCAAGTTTAAGAAGATGCTATGTACTCCAAGGGTAGACTCTACAAAGACAACTCTTTCTCCACCCAATGCTTGAAATGTGGAAATAAGGGTCACTACGAGGAAGATTGTCCACAATACAAAAAGACCCATCATCAAAAGAGAAGACAAGAGAAGCACAATGGCACAAAATCTCTAGTAACTCCTTCAACTCAAGCTTAAGTGAACATTCTAGTGGAGGATCGAGCTCAAGATCTAGTGAAGATGGAGAATGACATTTTGCTCTCATGGCCTCAACAACTAAAGACTCAAATAAGGTAAATCTAAACTATTTAGATAAATAATCTTTAACAAGCTACTTATTCCTCTTTTAAGTCTTCTAAATTGAAAAAGAAAAATATTATTAGAATTGTTGATAATTTGCATGTAGAAAAAAATGATCTTGAACATGCTGATATTTACTTGCTAGATGAAAACAATGCTTATCTTAGTCAAGTAGACTCTATTAAACTTGAAAATGCTAATTTGCTTGATAAGATTAAATTTCTAGAAGCTCAACCTCTTATGCCTAGTTGTAATTAATATCATGGTAATATTGTGAATTCTCTCATGGTTGATATTGATGTTCTTAAAACTAAAAATGGGGACAAATTTTTTATTTTATAAGGAATAGAATACGAAAATAATGTTTATCTTTCTAATATTTCTTTGCTTAAAAACGAAAATGATTCCTTCCTTGATAAAATAAATGTTCTTGAATCTTGTTCTAGTTCTAATAGTAGAGAGAATAATGTTTTGTCTCTTACTATTGATAAAGATTCTTAGACCAAATCTCTTTGCTTAGAAATCAATCTTTTGCATGCTAGTAATAATATTAATCATTGTTCGCTACTATTACTTCTCTTATAGATGATAATCATAGTTTGAGATCTTCTATGCAAAGATTCTTAGATGATAAAAAGAATCTTAATCAAATCCTAGATCATACTACCAAACAAATGGGTAGAGATGGTTTTGAACTTGATAGTAGCCAAAGGAAAAATAAATATAAAGGACCTTAAATTTTTAATGAAGAATCCTCTAGTATAAAGGCTAGGATATCATGTAATCATTGCAATGAAATTGGTCACTACTCCACATATTGCCCTATTAGGAAAGCACCAAGATCAATAGGACTTGGGCTGCTAAGCTAACCCTCTGGACCCAAAAATATGATTGGGGACCATTTCATCTTTCTTCTTGTAGGTCAAATGCAATTGGAATGACATGAACTATTGATTTGAGAATTGGATTCTCAATCCACATGACATAAGAAATGTGAGATGTGTAGGGGGTGGCAACAAGTGGAAAAAAATGGTAAGAATAGAGGAAATGTTATTCTTTCTCATATCCAATTATATTGTGTTTTTGCCAAGATAGTATGCACATATGGTTTTTGAGACAAATTTGGTATATTGTGATTCTCATCACTTTCTAGCTCAAAAACTATTCCAGATGCTTTCATAGTGCACCAACAACTTGCTTATACATGATTGGATATTGATTATATTTTTATCATGCATCTAGATATGATTTTATGAATGTACGTGTCTTTTTAGAAGTATCTATTGTCGACTGAGTTTGTCCTATAAGAAACTTGACCAACAAGAACCATTGGGTGTCACCAACAACTATTGCCAGCCGATAAATTTAACCTAGAAACTCGACTAACAACACTATGCATAGAATACACAAATGGCTTTTTGGATGTGAATTTCCCTCTCAACTAGACTTTCTCCACCAATAGCCTTATTCTGTGGCACTCCCATTGGTACCTTTATATATGCATATTACCATGCTTTAAATTTCCTATCTTTCTTACAACTCTATCTATTTAATTGATCAAAATTGGTATCTTCATATCTTGCAATTATCTATCTTGAGTTGTTATGCAGGTTTTGATGATGATCTCTTTAGATCTCATGGTTGTGTCTTAATTTGCTTCCGTTGTGCTCTAACTTGGTACATATATCTTATTGTATATCTTATTTTTAGTACAACCTTTAGGTTCTTAGTGGTAATAATCTTTTGATAATGTTGCATATTTGCTAGTGAGTAAATTTTTTTCATGCTTCTGAAACTGCATATCTCTTTGTTTGGATATTTATCTACATCTGTTCATAGCTTTCTCTTTAACGTGTGTATATTTGCTTATGATCTAGATTCTACTAGTATCTATAACTTGTGATATCATCTACTAGTAGTCCATGTACTTGTAGTTCTATCCTTGTCTATCTCTTGATTTTTAACACATCAAGTGGTATCCAACTATATGCTATGCTTGTATGTACATACTCAAGCTTGTTTCTTATTTTGCATACCTACTATCTTGAGTTACTTTCTTGCATATCATTGCCTTGATATATGCTACAATTACATCTAGGGTTCTTCTAATGCATGTCTTATTTTTCCTTCATATATGCATTGCTTGGATAAGCCCCTAGTTTTTGCTCTTCTACTCTCCATTCAAACTTTTGGTATCTCCTTTTACTATCAAGCTGTGTTTTTCACCCCCTCACTTTTTGAAGTGAAAAAGGGGGAGAAGACATGTCTTGTGTAAGGGGATATGTAAAGGGGAAAAGACACATATGTAGAACATATATGAGTAGAATAAATAGTTTCTATAAATGTTATGAAAGCTAACCAAGCATGAGAAATAGCATCAATTGAGGGGGAGTATGAGAACTCCATGAGTATCAATTGAGGGGGAGCATATGAACTCAATTGTATTTAAACCCCTAGGTTTCTTCAAAGATATGATTTTACTTAAATTCTTTCAATACATGTATGGAATGGTTTGTCATCTTCAAAAAGGGGGAGAATGTTGAATCAAGGTCTGAATTGAAACCTTTGTTTCCATTGAATAAACCCTTGTTTTTATGATGACTAACCATTCCACTTATTTTTGTCTAATGCTTCTACTTGAGTGATTTCATATTAGGTATAAACACACTCCACTTGCCTAAACTTGTGCATCCTAACTTGGAGAAAGACAACTCAAAATCAATGCAAGTGCACTTTTGTGGAATATGATGTATCTCTGTTAGAATGATGTTGTAAATCACTTGTAATGATTCTATGACTTGTAATTAAGCTTAGAAAAAATTAAGAGCATTTAAATCAAATATTTACACACTTTTAAGGCACTTTCCAAAACTCATCACAGGGAGTCTTATCGACCTAGTTTCATCTAGGATAAACTCGAATGGCACCCTAGATGGATGTTAGGAACTTCTAGGTTCGAACGAGTTTACTCCAGGATAAACTCAACCGACACCATGCACATGAAAACCAAATTTAAGCCATCGGCCGAGTTTCATCTAGGATAAACTCGATCAAAAACTGAAATTTGATTTGTCACCTAGTGCTATTGATCGAGTTTCCCAAAAGTAAACTCGACTGACCACACTGTATGGAGTGTGTATAGAAAGTGTTTCTGGCCATTGGAGTGTTGCAAATATCAACAATAGATCCATTGCAAAACCCCAAATGACTAGAATTCGTCCTTAAATGTTTCTACTAGATAGTAGGCATCCCCAACTATAAATAGGACCCTTGGGTTTCATCCCATGGTTAGCCAAGCACTATGAAGGTCCATATATTATAGTTGAGTGCCTCCAAGAGCCTCCTTTCACTCTAAAGCTCAATCACTTGCTACATCCATTAGAGTGAGTAGGAGATATGTAAAAGAGCTAGTCCTACATGTATATCTTGTGAGGATCTCACTTCCTCCACCTACCAATATCTATTTCTACCATGAAGATGAAAGTTCTCTCTCTTATCTAAGAGAGGTGAAGAAGAAAAAGGGAAGGAATCCCTTGGTGAAAGCTTCTCCTTGGGAAAGGTGAAGTCAAAGGTAGAAGATCCAAGAAGAATGGGTAATTCCTTTAAGGTGGAAGACTTGTTGCAAGAGTGGGTAAGTCCTTGGTGAAGGAGGAAGACTCATTGCAAAAGTGGGTAAGTCCTTGGTGAGGTTGAATACTATTGGTCTTGGATAGGTAAGTCCTTTGGTAGGTTATTGGCTCCCTTGTCCTCAAAGGGAAGGATGGGTGTCGTTGGCTCAAAAAAGGAAGGTCATATGTTGTGACTCTTATAATGGAATATAAGGAGTATGCAATGGTTGAAAAAGCCTATGAGTTGACATCTCTAGGTAGTGGATGTACACTCTCCTAGCTTGGAGTTTGAAACCACTATACATATCTTGTGTTCTTGTGCTTGTTCAATCTCTCTCTCCCTTTCTATGTATGTTTAGTTGCACTCAAAGTTCATATTTGCCATATTTAGAAATATCTTGAAGGTCTAATAAACTTTGTTTAAGTTATTTTAGCTCTATTAACCCCCTCTAGAACCCATCATCTTAGATCCAACAAGTCTCACTTATCAAGTGACCATGATATCACTCCAATGAAGGGACAATTTCCATATACATCTCTCACAATAATCTGCAAGTGTTACAATGCACCCAATCACTATATGTATGGAAACTCTTATTCGGAGTCACATTGTGTAGTGTTAAAGTACACTACACATCATGCGATCATTGTAGTGGCTTCTGGTCTAAGAATCAAAAGCACCATTTTTACATTTAGATATGACTACGACTTCTATAACATGGCCTCCATTTGTCATTCATAAAGTGAGTCAGTCCAATACAACTTATTCTCTAAAAAGTACTAATGTATCTAAATTGATATCCAATATCATGAATAAAGAGACATAGTCATCTCTTAACATACAAACAAGTTTCATATAATATTGTTGTCCTAAAATATCCACAATAATAACTAAATGGGTTCATAAAAATAATGAATACTCTTGAATATAAATATGATCTCATCTTAATGTCCCTAACATTGACATATGTCAAAGGGTAAATACATTCTTATTACATTTATTCTTTTATCTCAATACTAAAATAATCATTAAAGTGGAATTTCCTTTTATTAATAATCAATTCATATGCAATGAATCCCTAATACAACCATCATTTGATGGATCTTAGTGCATAAACAACAATATCCCACTTGTACAAGAGACAATAACTCATGAATCAAATTTCAAGTGATCTAACATGACCATTATGATTTTGCTGTGAAAATGTTGTCAAGGGATCATAAATATTGTTTTCAATTGGAACTTCAAAAAGTTTACATTGCCTCACTGTTCAGTCTCTCATAGGAGATGGTATTGCCATAGTATATGGTTGGAATGTTGATGTGATCTAGGTTCCTTAGCATGTGTGATGGCACCATTGTTATCAAAATAAAGCTCTATTGCATCCTCAATGGTTGGAACCACCCCAAGTTTACTAATGAACTTATTGATCCATACTACTATCTTTGTTACATTTGATGCAACAATATACCAGGCTTCTATTTTAGAATCAACCATTGTCTCTTGCATTACCTCTTCCATCATACTGCTCTGTCGTTCAGGAGAAACACAAATCTTGATTGCAACATGGTAATCATTCTTTCTAATTTTGAACCTTGCATTAGTGTAACACTTTACAACTAACTTTATATCACATCCATATATTAAGAATTGATCCTTTATTATTCTCAAGTACTTCAAGATATTCTCCATAGAAATTCAGCAATCTTTACTAGGATCTGACTTGTACCTACTCATAATGCTCAAAGCATACAAAACATCTAGACGTATACATAACATTACATAGATGACAGATCCAATTACAGATGCATATGAAACCTTACTCATGTGTTCCCTCTCCTCCAAAGAGCTGGGTCATCATTATCTAGAGAGACTTCTTACATGAGGCATGGGTAAGTTTCCTATGTAAAACCCTGCATGTTGACCCTCTTCAACATCTTGTCAATGTATGCTCTGGCTTAGATCAATAAATCTTCTAGATCCATCTCTATAGATCTTGATTCATAGAATATAATATGTTTTTCCTATGTCCTTCATAGAGAAGATTCTGCCCAACCAAGTCCTAGCCAATTGTATAATTGGTGTATCATTTCTCATCAATAATATGTCATCCACTTAGAATACAATAAATACGATTATGATCTCACTAAACTTCTTGTAAACACAAGGATAATATTTATTTTTGATAAAGTCAAACTCTTTGACTGGCTCGTCAAAATGAAGATGTGACAATGTGCATTTTGGCACAATTTTGACCTAATTACTCTATTTTTCCTTAATTACATTGTTTTATCATTCTAACAATTTCCATGAACAATGACCCTATTATGACCTTTACAGTTAAAATCCAAATTTTGAACCAATTTTATACACCAAAGTTTATAAAATCCTAGCTTTCATATACTCTCTAATATTTTAGTTAATATATCGATCACCAGTACTAATTGACCTTACAACTTATTATGCCTATTCTACCCTCTTATATGAACTTGAACCTTCCTAACCAAGATATAAGCTTCCTAAGATTTTGTACTCTTATAATTTTATGCTTAATCAACCTTTGATATGGTCACCAACCCAACCCTAACCCACCAACAACTGGATAAAGATTAGCGGTGCTCGGTTCACCTCCTTTCTTGAGTAAGAGATGGGTGGGCGAGCCACGATCCAGATAACCCTAGCCATGGCTCTAGCACTCAAAAACCCCTCTACTACCTTAATTTCTCTCTCTTTCTCTCACTCTTGATTTCCCAATTCTTCTATACCTTTCTATTACCCAAAACCTATCCTTAGATACCAAGTAATCAGTCACCGTCATTGCCTAGCCCAAACCCAACTCTCATAACCCAAAACCTATCCAACTATCTATAAAAGCCCTTAATCAACTTTGCATCCTACCTATGATTGCAAGCACTATGTTTTCATTCTCTCTTGTGTGTTCTAGATCTTTCACCATTTCTTTGTGACTGAGTGTCATCATAGCACAATCACCTAAGTGCTTGGGTCTGTTTGGGCATGGCTCATAATTTGATCACTAGGTCACGTCCAAACATTGATTGTGACCTAGGATCAATGGCTGCAGACCCCCTCTCTTACCTTCTCTCTCTCACATGCAAGTGATTGGGGAGGTGATGCTCTCTTAGTCGCTAGATTACCGCTCTAGTCAACGTTGACTAGAAAATCAAGGACTGACGTTTTCATCTCCCTCTTTTTTTGGTAAATCTTCTTCTCTCCATTGAATATTCAACAAAATTTATGAAACTTTGTAAAAATGGCATCTTTCTCATCCTAAATCACAGTATTCCATTTTAATAAGAAAATTTTACAGATTTGTTTAAAAATGGTTTCAAGACCTGATTCTATTTTCCATTCCGTAGATATCCCTAAAACTCTATTGTATGATTATTTAAATTTTCTAATGACCCAATCATGGTGATTAAATATCTAAAATCCTAATTTTTACTATGATTATTATTTTTGATACTCAAAATCATGATGACATGGCCTTGACTAATGATGGGACTAAAATTTATATTTGATATATTTTTTTGAGGGAAAAAGCATTTGTTTTTATTCATCAAGATCATGAAGGGCATGCGAAATTATCCACTCATTAAAACCATAATTACAAATGTTATTAGGTGGAAATCATGATGCACAACTAGCTAGATACTACACAATTTTGTTACCATATCTCTTTACATGTACAAAACAAATGCTCTCAACTTCTTCCCAAGCCCTTAGATGTCATGAGTGATACCATGTAGTAGAATCATGTTGCTCCCCTTTTGGTTAATTGCTACAATAATCTCCATTATATCACACTCTAGTATAAGTCTTCTAATCCCACTGGTGAGAGCCTTCTCTACACACCACCGGACAACCTCCCCCTCTCCATGAGTAGCATTTGACACCTCTTGGATGAAAGTTGTTTCTATATTCTTGGATCATGCTAGCTTTGTCTTTCACAACTAAGGGTAGCCTCGTGGGCTGCCCAGGAGTCCATGAAGATTCTAGTTGTCTTTGAGAATTCTAGAGAGGGTTGCTCTCACTTTGACCACACCCAATTTGACATTGTCGGCAACTCTCATATGTGCCCACCCACCGTAACCCCTTCAATCCTCCATGAGATGAAGAAATTAGACAACCCTGCATACCATTGACATCCGAGCTAAATATTTTGTCATTTATTTGTGCCCAATTGACCCACATCCCAACCACTAGCATGTAAAGATCCTCCTCCTCTAGTTTAGCCAGTGCCCTATCCAGTGCCTCACCTATACTTCCTAGTGGGATCATAGAGAACACCTTGTTTATATCCTAGTTGGACCACATCATGGTTGTAGACCTATATGTGATCACCACATGTAGTATAGTATCCTTGACCTATCCTTAGGATGGACGTAGACTATCCTCCAAACAATGGAGCTCCCACAACCGTCTGCTGTAGCAAGACACCCTATAACAGTCCTCCACAAAAATGTTTTAATTTTGGTAGCCAGTTGTGGATCCATACATGATTCCATCTTCTTCAGTTGTCATCATTTACCTCATGGTTCCATGCTAGATTATTGCCCAATAGACTGAACGAATAAGACTATTTTTACTGAGAAGATTCCATGTTGTTCAAACTCCCAAGACACCACACCCTCCCCACTAATGTGTCATATTGGGATATGAAATATCTAAATCACAACCCCCTCTCATACTTCTTGGGACAAAATGCCCCTCATCCATGTATATGTGTCCTCATACAATAAATCATGCACATACAAATTCTCTTTGCATTCTAAATTGTCTACATCAGGTATCATTCCCTTCATCCTTGGTATCCAAGAGTCCTCCTAGAAGTAAGAAGTCCTGCCATCTCCTATTCTCCAAGTTAGGATTTCAATAGCAAAAGATTGGTCCTAAAGACTTCTCCACATGTAGCTTGGTGCAAAACCCTGTCTGGCTTCAACAAAACTCACCCTTTGAAAATTTTTAGCTTTCATCACTATTCCCACCCGAGAGTCTGAGTGAGTTAGTAATCTTCAACTTTGCTTTTCCAGCAATGAATGGTTTACAAATTTAAGGTCTTGAAGCCCATGCTTCTGCATTATTTTGGTAGGCATAGTTTATCCCATGCCTTCTAATGGATCTTCCTTTGAAAACTTTAGGAATCATACTATGGATTTCATCGATGAGGCCCTCTGGTATCACCTACACCACAACTTTGATCATCACCTCCTTTCCTGGTCAAGACATCAACTTTTCCATCCATCCTTATAGTTTTCTCCAGATCCTTTCTTTGATGTGTGGGAATAATGCCTTCTTTGACCTGCTCATTCCTATTAGTTATCTAGGTACTTCACATGTCACTCGATCTCTCTCATCTACCATTTCCTCATATTTCTTCCCTTCTCTGCTCTAGTATATTACTATTGAAGCAAATCTATGATTTATATGTGTTAGTTTTCTTCCCATATGCTTCCTCATATTTGTGATAATATTATCTATTATGAAGCATTCTTCTAAAGTCAGTTTAGAAAATAATATACTGTCATATGCAAAAGAGAGGTGAGCAACACAAGGCCCCCTTTGGCTCACCCATGTCATGTGAATGAAGTTCCCTCTTGCCTTCCCTAAAATAGAAATAGAAAAAGCCTCCAGATAAAAAAGAAAAAGGTAGTGAGAGATAGGATCACCTTGATGAAGGCCTCAACTTGGCTTGTTTACTCCTTTGCTTGTTCCATTCAAGTGAATTGACTAAGATATGCTGGACATATATTCATAGATATTCTTCCTAATTCCTTCCTCAAACCCCATTTTCTTTGTGACCATCTTTAGAAAATTCCGTTCAATTTGATCATAGGATTTTCACATATTGAGTTCCTCCATCTAGTCCCCTCCTCGCCTTTCTCATTGAGCTTCATGGGATGAAAGATCTCATATGCTACTACAACATTATCCATGATTAATCTTTGGTAACAAATGCACTTTGATATCACCGTGTCCGAAAATAGTTTCAATCTATTCACCACTATTTTGGAAGAATTTGTATAACTCATTACACAAGGTTATACGTCTGAAATCTGTGATCTTCATGGACTTGTGGCATTTTGGGATTAGGACAATGGTGGTATTTTTCTTAACCTGCTCCAGTTACCGGTTCCCTCTCCACTAGTTTTGGGCATAAGATACTACATCTTTTTAAAGAATAGAACAATTTTTTTGATAAAGCACTACCTTCATCCCATATAGCCGACTGCTTCTATCAGATGCATCTATGAAAGAGAACCCCAAATTTCTTCTTCACTAGGTATCTCCTCCATCTTAGCGATCTCCCTATTAGTAAGGATTTTTTCCAGTCCATATTCTTCTTCCTCCTCCTAGATACACTTCTCAAAGTTAACAATGTAATCCAAATAATCAATAATGATTCCCGTCATCCCCTTTTCATCTTCTTGCCAAATGCCATTGGAATCACCAATCTTGTGTATATGATCCGTTTATCTTCTTTGGTTATATTTTTGATGAAAATTTTTAGTATTCTTATCACCATCTTGCATCTCATTGGCCCATTCCCTAAAAACCACCAACTTTATTCCTTTTTTCATAAATCAAGGAGATACCTATGTATTTGCTCACACCATTGGAGCATATCATCATAAGGACTCTCTTGTACTCTGGTAAGTAGATTCTCTATCTCATTAATCTGATTTTTAAGTTCCCAAATTTATCCTTTGCCCACCCAGCCAGTCTATCTCCACATCTTATTATTTTCACAGTAGCATCCTCCTTAGCAGGTGGTGACCACATCCTCATCAGTTTTTGACATTGTAGGTTGGCCATCCACCATGTCTCTAACTAAGAATTCATCACGACCTTGCACCAATCATGTTCCTCACCAACATCCAAATAAATCACTGCATGATATGAATCACTGAAAGGAGAGTGCCATACCACTTGTTTACCATGCTTCAGAATCCATTTCTCATTATAAAGGAACATGTCCAATGACTCTTTAATTTGGGTCTTTCTTCTCTTTCTATAAAATCAATTCATATTCTTTCCTTTAAAGCCCAAGTCTCGCATCTGAAAATCATCAGTAGTGTCCCTAAATTCCATCGTTGCTCTTTTTGATCTAGGAACACCTCCTTCCTTTTTACTATTAGATAGATTTTCATTAAAATCACCAAACCATATAGTAGGAAGAGTATAGACTTGATTCATCCTGCACGTCAACTCCATGTTTTGACTTTTTCTCTCTGGTCTGCCTAAAAATAAATACCTATAGCCACCACTTGTGAGTGCTATTATCATCCTCAATAATGTATTCGAAGTGATGTTGCAAATATAAATGGATACAAAGAATATGATCATTCTACCATATGACCACCCCACCAAAATGAACCCTATATCTCAATGCCATCCTATTCATGAAACTGCACTTCTTTTTAGTTCTCTCCATCTACCTAGCCTCAAACAACGTCTCTGTAAAGAAAATGACTTGTGACCCTCCCTCCAACACCATTGTCTAAAGGTTCTAACTATGTCAAGTTTTCCTAACCCCTGAAGCTTCATGCCATGAATCTTCATTCTTTTTCATGGATGAGGTCATGCCCTATCTCTGCTACTTGAAAGTCTGGCACCACCACCACTCCCACCTTCCCTTTTTTCTCCACCACGTGCCTTAGTATGATCAACCTTCTCCACCCAACTTGCTTCCTTCCTCTTCATCCATCTCCCTATCCCTCCATGACCCACTCCTCTATCGTGAAATAGTACTAGTCTACCCATCACACACGTACCAGTCACCCTCACTCTCACATCCTACCTCTTCCTATTTGTATGTTTTCCTCCTCATCACTCTCTCATGTTCAGACTGAAACAAATATTGAACGAAGGAACCTCTCCCCTAGAATTCCCCCCACATCCCCCTTCTGTAGCGGCTCATCGGGGACCTTCATGCCTTCTTTAAACGACCTCAAATTATCCACATTCCCTCTCCATCCACCCACTACAACACCTAAAGTATTGTGACTGCCTCCAATCCCTACAAACCTACATGTCCCTACCTTGGTGTTGCAACTATCTCTTTTTCATCTCCTTGTCCCTGTCATGACATTGAATACCACCACCATTGGTAGATTAACCAATATGGTCTTCTTTCCATGTTTCATTGGTCTATATTTTTCTAAATCAACCCAAGTTTCTTTCTTATTATCAACCTGGTGATGACATTGCCCCTTATTTATACTAGAAAGATGGACCTATGAGTCTTTGATGATTTAAGGGTGTTGTTCTCGAGTTTCTTAGCCCTCTCTCCAATCCCTCTCTTTCCTGTACCATCATCCTTTCCTCCTTTCCTTACCCCATGCCCTCCACCAAACCCATGTGTCAACTCCTCATCCCCAACATACTCTAGTTGTGTTTGACTTTCCCCCGATGAGCCATGTCTAGGTTGCAAGATAACCATCTTCTTCCTTACCCTTGTTCCTTACAATTCCTCCTTGATAGATCTTCTATTCCACTTCACATGTGATGACTTGATCCACACCCCTAATTTCTTTCCTTTGATCTATCTACATCATTGTCAAGTTATCACATTGCCCCATATGACCACAATGATAACAAAGATTAGGGAGCCATTCATATATAAACTCAACCTCCATAATTTTCTTGACTTCTATTGGATCAATTGCTGTTTCTTGATTGGTTTTGTTAACTGTGACTCTTCAGTATCAGTCCCACCTAAAATTATAACAATCTACCTCCAAAACCTCCCCCACTTTCCTAACGACATCCCCAACCGCTCCTGTGTTTCGATATATCGTTGGGTAATCATACATACACAACCAAAACATGTAATATGTTAACCTAATATCTAGTGATTGTTCGTTTGGTAGTACTTCTTTGAAGAGGAGGATGTTTCCTTCAAACAACCATGGAGATCCTTCAAGAACCATGTCCCTAACTTTCTAGTGTGTGAATTGGATCACAAAGAGTTTGTTTCCAATCTTCTGGAAGATAGCTAGCCTTTATACTGCCCAAACCAAGGTCATTGTGTGTGAAAGAGCGATGAAGTTGAGCTTTCGTTCACCGAGAAGCCTTCCCATCAACGCTACCTCTAGTTGTTCCTCCATCTACTACACACTTGCCTCTTTGAAATCCAAGGTTTCTTCTTCATCTTCTATCTTCATCCCTAGACATCTCACAACCAAGTTGTCACCCATTGGAACCCTATAAAAGAAGAACTCACCATTAAAAGGATGGAACATGTGTTTGGGTCAAATATCTTAGGTATCTGAGGCAGAGGGAAATCCCCTAACCTCACCTCACTAACCATCACTTAAAAATTTCTAGAGATGGCTAAGTTTAGGAAGGGAGGGACTGTTTCTTGTTGGGTAATCCAACCTTAATCTAAAGATTATGATTTATGTGTATGGAGTTATGATACATATTGGTGATAGATTCTAACCTTAAATTTTGTGATATTTGAATATGAGTGTTTTCAAATCTTATGATTTCCCCTCTCTAAGCTCAGAAACCACAATGAAAAATTTGTGAAGTCTATATTCTGGACTCTTTGGAACATCTTGTGGAAATTATTTATGAGACCTGACTCTTGAACTTCTATTGTTGAAAAATTGACTCCTTTGGTTATGGTAACTACTAAGTGCCGATTATAATATAGGTGTGGACCATCTCTCAGTTTGGGTAAATTGAAGATGATGTTGGAACACGATGTTAGTCTTGAAAACTTGAAATTTTGAAATCAAAGTAAAGAATAAGATACCACACCTATGGCCTCTAATGATACTTAAAAACCTAGTTTGGTCTTTATGACCCCTATGTATTGATGACAAGTATGTGATGCATGTGTACCAATATATGTTCTAGGTCCATGACTCTAATTTATTTTGAATCCCAAGATCTCTTACTCTGATTTTTAAGGTATGATTTTATCCTCTTATTGACTTCATATGCACTACTTTCTTATATGATATAATTTATTCTCTTCTCTTGACATATAATAGTACATGTTTGAACCAAGTGATTTCCTATGATATTATGTTCCTTTTCCAGCTATATATATACATTTGAAAACCAAAATCATAAAGTAAATCGAAAATCTATTATTCTTTGACATCGAACTTGAACATAAAAGTAAACCCTCACCTTTGGGTGTAGCCATGGGTTGATGCATATGTACAAACAAGCCCTCACCCAAGGGTGACAATATGGCTGACTGTACATCAACATAGAAAGATCCACACATTGGGGTGCAGTAAATGGATCCAGCGTGGAGGTCAAAAGACCCTCACCTTTGAAGTGTAGATATATTTCAGTGGTCATAAATCAGTACAATGGAACATGAGATAAAATGGATCATGTTATTCTTGAAGAATTTGATGTTATTTAAAGTTTACCTCTCGTTATTGTATAAATTCCAAGAGTATGTTTTACTATGAAATATCACATATATTACAAAAAATGTATCTGTGAATTTTCAGTGACTCTATGCCATGAATTCTCATAGTAGGCAAACAATATCACTCATAAAGACATGTCTATATCTGCTTCTGCGATTGACTACTCTGATGAGGAAGATTAGGCAAGTCTGTTAAGCCATGAAGGGTGATCTTAGTTGATCCAGTTAGTTCTTGTAAAATTTAATGTTTAACAAATTTACTTAATTTTCATATATGTTGTGTGTGTGATTTTTAGGATACTTCGAGATGGAAGATACAATCATTTCTCCACTGCCTAGGAAACTAGGAAATGGCATGGGATTAGGGTAATAATGGATCTGTGACAGAAGATTCTAGCTTATGTGTGCTTTATTCAATCCATAGCTTGAACTTTGTAGCTTACATACTTTATTGGCTTCATTTTGAGTGATAATACCTTCAAGTTGTATCATGTCCATATCCTTAACAAGATCCATTTAGAGAAGACGTTTTAAAGTCCATTTGCCAAATCTCATGGTCATGATAAGCTGTAATGTCAAGCATGATCTTGATGGATATAACCATGGAAAATGGTAAAAAAATTTGGTCCTAGTCAACAACTTGAATTTATGTGAAATATTTTGCAACCAATTTTTCTTTATAGGTTACTACATTGCAAACCATGTCAATATTTTCTATGAGGACCCATCTGCACCTTATTTTACCCCTACTGATGCTTCCATTAAAGCCCATAGTTTGTTAGCATACATGGAGTCTGTCTTAGATCTCATGGTTTCAAGCCATTTACTAGAATATAGTCCCTTAATAGCCTCACTGTAGGTTGTTGTCCCATGATTATTCATGACCAGCAAATTGTTTAGTTGAGTCACAATAAATACAAATCTCTTTGACTCCATATGTGTTCTACTATACCTTTGAGGTATTCATGCTACATGAGGAATTTGAGATTCTTCAATTGCTTGTGATTCTCTTGTTCCTCGTCTACCTTTATAGGTCCATTGCTATTTTGTTGACCTCAAACTTCAAGATATATCCCCCCAATGGTTCCTTTGGAATTGAATTGATTTTTTAGGAATATAGGAGCTCTAACAACAAAAATTTGTTATTAGAAAAAGTACAAAAGGAACAACCCTTAGTTTCCTTAGGGTATCAAACAAATAAACATTCATCTGGTTTGGTTTCAAGCTTTTCAGAGAACTATTTCTTGACATAATGTAAGGTTTGGGTCCCAATGATTAGACCACTCTTACCTTTTATATATTAGAAAATAACAACCACAACCACAACCACAATATAGAGCCAAAAACAGATAAATAAGGGGTGCATAGAATTTATTTTAAAAAAATTTATGGAATGCAAAAAAAGAGCTATAACATCAGAAGTGAATTAAACAATTACAATTTAGATAATGTTTAACATATTGGTCCACGGTGGACATAATTAAATCTAAAAGAAGTTACAAAAATCTAAAAAGGACAGAGACAAAGGGCCACCTAGGCATCTCAAGTTCTTCTCTTAGACATCTAGTCTTGATTCACAAACTCTAGGTCCACAACTTCCTCAGGCTCTGGGTGGGGAACAACACCTAGAAAAGAGGAGACAAAATGGTATGTATCAGAATACTAACTATGTGCACAAATAGGAAATACTTGGGCATAATTAAAGTTTTAAGCACAAATGAGGTTTCTCTCACAAAGACGATCTATACGGCATTTGGATCAAGTTCAAGAGAGTAACAAGAGAATGCTGAATAAATGTCATGTGGATAATTTAATGAAGATTCTTGCCATATGGAAAGATCACACAAACAATAATAAATAAAATTCATGGTGATTACAACAAAAAGTAGCACAATCTAAAAAGCGGGAATGAAATCCATACATTCTAAACCAAGGATAAGAGGACTAAAACCTCAATGCCAAATCAATGTACAATGGTAGGAGGGTTAAATTCTTAGTAACTAGATGGACACAAATCTTAGTGCCTATATATAACATGTGGTAGGGGGTGTAATTACCTAGTGCCTAGCAGGGGGACTAAAACCTCAGTTTTGTGGTAGGAGGACTAAAACCTCAGTGTGTAAAGACCTGATCCTTATGATCAAATATTTACAAAATTGCATGAAAAATACAAAAAAGTCTTTTTACAATCATGATGTGCATCAATAGTCATCAAAGATTGTACATACTGTTACTAAATATAAGAAAAGCTCATGATTCCTATCTATTCTTCAATATGATCTGTGTCTTGGATGTCTCTTCTATGTCTTGCTTTGGTCACCTATCCATCAATTCCCAAAGGGAAAAAAAAACTAAATATGGATACCAAGAAGGGAATCATAGCCAAATGACCAGTAAAAATTAATGTTCGAGAAGTACAAGTATGGACATATCCATAAAGGATTTTCATGACAAAATGCAAACAGTTAATTGATGTAGGGAAGTATCAAGTGGAACAATGGGTTTAAATTCAATAGGATTCAATATTCAATTTTGAAACTAGTAATTCAAATTTTCAAATAGATAAACATGTCAATGTCTAGTTGTTGGGGAAGCCATGTTTTCTCTATTATGAATAATGAAAACATACCAACTGAATTTCTCAATATACTGACGGACTCTATGTCCTTTAACTCTACACAGAGGTATGGAAGCGTAATTCCACTAAATTAGGGGCACTATCCTGCCATTTTTAAATGATTAAACAAAGTGATATTATTTCAAATATTTGTTGGTGGCCTTTCAAAGATGAATGCTATAGTTTTAAAACAATTTTAGGCCAACCAACCTATCTACTATGCATGATTTCAAGATGGAAGCAAACTTTCCAAAAGTAATATAAATTTTTTACCTTAATAAAATCTTATAAAATCCAGACATTCCAAATATAGAGATCCAAAGTCCTCATGATCAAGATTCAAACATTTCCAAGAGTTGATGAATAGAGATATCAACAATTTGAAACAATATGGTTATTATTGGCTTGGAATCAATTGGTATTCAATCTTTATTTTGTTCTCTGTGACCAGGGTTTTTCCATCTGGATGTAATATTTATCTTTTTTTTCACATTACATTTTTCTAGGATTTTAATTAAGTTAGACAAGATTAAGTTTTTATACCATGTAATATATCTTAATATCCTGTAGTCATGTTATTGAACCTAATATTATTATACTAATTATAATACCAACATATGGGTGTAGTATTAATCTTGGATTTTTGAAAGCACATACTTCCATATATGCATAAGTAATTAGTTATACACCAATAATTAGGTCCCAAGTATATGTAAGTTCAAGAATGTAATATCATTATACAAAATATTATACCAATACATGGGTTTAGTATTAATCTAGGATTTTTGAACGCACATACTTCCATATATACATAAGTAATTAGCTTTACACTAATAATTAGGTCCCATGTATATGTAAGTTCAAGAATATGATTAACGGTTAATTTGGTGTATTATAAGGAAGTAATATTGCAAAGGTAATCTAATCTCCTTGTATCATTTCATAACTATACCACTCCTCATTTGGATAGATAAAGTCATAATTAAATTAATATAATATAATAGTTCATTTTACACTTATGATATAAATCACATATTCAAATATATTGTATAATTTTTTATCTTGTACCGACATAAATCTATACCTTATAATAAGTCTACATCAATTCTCCTTAGCATTTATTCCTAAATTTGCAAAGAAGGTTGATGACCATTTTTGAATATAATACTACACATCAATAGGATTAGTACTATGAAATTTATGCATTAGTATAGGTTATCCTCATAATCATGGGTTGTACTAAACACGTGTGATAAGATCCTATGGATTTTTTGGTTATTACCTAATATGTTGTTTAATTGTTTTTATCAACAACAATTTTTCTAAAAATCAAAATGCAATACATTGTACTGACCATCATATGACAAAAGAGCACCATTGATAATTGAAGATGATTCTCGAACTCGATCCCTATGACCAACTTGGCTTAAGGTGAGGCCAACCCACTGGTTGTTGATTATGAGGTGGCAGCTAGATTCATCCATGAATCACAGGATTGCATGTGCATTGGAGTTATCACTCCCTTTGGAACTAGCAAACTAAAAATCTGAGAAGGAGATTATTCAGTCCTTGAATATCCTTGAACTTTGAAACAAAGAGGTAAGTTATATTAGATTCAGTGGCTTGGCAACAGAGTTGCGAACACTTGCGGTTAGGGCTGTCAATGGGGAGGGCATTACCCGTTTACCCTTTATCATACCTTGTAGGGTAAGGGTAAGGGTAAGGGTAAAGGTTTTTGTTATCCATTCCCTATTTACCTTTTCCCCATTTCCCACCACATTAAAGGTGAGGGTAAGGTATACCCTTTTACCCTTTTACCATGCATTTATTTAACAAAAAATACAATTATATAGAAGGTTTTATTTAGATTTCCATCCCATTTTTTCCAACATGAAAGCTTATATTTGTCAAATATAACATTGGCATGCTTACATGAACAATTGTGAAAATGTAATTCAAGAAAGATGTGACTTAATCTTTATCATCATAGGCACCATCTTTAAATAATTTTGTTTTTTTATAAAATTATTTTTATATCAAAATAATTGGTTTACTGTCCCCGTTTACCATGTGGGGAAGAGGGTAAGGGTAATGGTAGGGTAAGGAGCCTATTGAGAAGGCTAAGTACCCTTACCCTTATCCTCTACCCTCTATAGGGTAAGGGTAAGGGTAGATCCTTACTCTCCCCCATACCCTCCTCATTGACAACCCTACTTGCGGTTGTTCAGAACCCCGAAGAAAGATTTTCATTAGTAATTTGCAATGGAGTTGCGTTTGAAGGGCAAGGTTTGGGCCTAGTATGAGGAGGTCCCAATTGGTGTCGAGATCCTTAGTGTTGTAGGTCAGAGGGGTTTTCCTATGGATCTTGTATAGACCTATTGTACATGTTGTATATAGTTTGGAGATACAAGTTGAGGCACTATCATGGATGCTAGACATCATGAGGATCACAGGTCCTGGAGTTTCTATGCGAGATCAAAAAAGAGGTGGTGGGTTTGGAGGAGAACTAGTGTGGGTGGAGGAAGTCATATGATGGACTCTAGTTTGTAGATGGAGAAGCAGTTTTTAGGTCGATCATGGTGACCTTGCTACAATTGCATATCACAGAGTGATAGGAGGTAGTTGCCATATTTGAATCCTATTGTGGGAAATAAAGAATTTGGTAGGTAGGATGACTTGTAGGTTAACAATTGACTTATCTATATATGGGAGGGGAAAAGGTGTCTAGGGTTTCCGTCAATGTAGACCTGCAACTAAGTAATAATTTTTCTATTTACTAGTTGATGAATTCTCACTAAGGTGTTTCCAACTATGACCTATGGATAAACCATCGGGCAGCAGGCTTCATGAGGATGCAACTGTTTCTCAGGGTTTGGGATCACGAGGGATTAAAGAGGACCAAATCATGTCTCTCTATAATCGTCAGTCATCAACATAATGGAGAGGGAGACATATTCCCATAATCCTACACTAATAGTTTTCACTAGTTAAGTCCTCGATTTCAATCTATTTATGATTCTTAGAAAATAACTTCGAATCATGGTCATGGGTCAAAATTATATGAAGTTAATTTCTAAAGATATTAATACCCTAGTTAATATCCATTTTGACCAAATTGAATATCCACAATATTTAACATTTTTATTATTCAAGTAGTTCCAAAGCTATTAGTTCTTGATTCAATAATACAATATGAATGCAAGGTCAAATTACATTGTTTAGGGACAATTGATTTAAATCACAACACTTTTTATTTATTTATTTAAATCACAATACTTGATATGAAATTGGATCATGGAACAAAACATGAGGGCCTGATTTGTAAATACTTTTCAAGAGAGGAGAGTGGACTCATTTAGACACAAGTAACTTAACCTAATTGGTATCACCTATCATGTTGACTGATCAGAATAGCCTAACGAGACATCAACTGAAGGGCTAATATATAAATGTGATGCATTATAACTCAAAATAGATCTAGTACTCAAACACTAGTATCTTAAATGATGCGTAAAAGTATGGTGTATGTTATACTAGATATGACTAGCCAAACCACACATGCATAATAGAGTAGGAAAAATCATAAGCTAGTCCTAAGTATATTCAAGTACAAAAATGATGAAAGCATCCAACATATAGCAACTAGGGTCAAATGACCCATATACATGAGAAGTAGGATTCCAATAATTGTTGATGAGAAAATATGTGGATAATAATTGAGATTCATAAAGGATTCAAGAGATTCTAAGTGAGGAGTATAAGTCAAAATATGCCTCATCGATAACAATTAGGATTCCATCATTTTATGCTCAAATAAAATTGGGAAGATGCACATACCTATTCATAATCGCTAAAAATTAGCTATATTGGTATATGCTAATCTACAATATCATATTTTCATTCTAGAAATACAACATGTATGTTATCCAAATCAAACTAAACATGCTCATTCATCTCTACTATTGTTATTTATATTGTTTTCTTGCTAATTTTGACTTGAAATGTCATACTAGGGTTTATGTATTTGTTTACTTAAGGATATGATGGTAATGATGTTTTTTGGTATTATTATGTCATGGAGTTAAATATACTACCTCGTTGGTAATACGAATCTTGGTTTTAGTATATAATGACAATAATATCTTTATACACAATTTTATTATCTGCAATTTCTAAATTTATTAAATTAGTATTTAACCATGTGTTTGCAGACCTATATATATAGCTATTAATAGTAATATGTCAAACACCATGACAATAGATAATAACATTTGGGTTGTCATTAATTCCATGTTCAATGCGTATCAACTAACTCCATTTTTTCTTTAACTGATTGTTGATATATTAGAATATATAGTGTAGACCTTCATAACTTTATATATATACATATATATATATATATATATAGAGAGAGAGAGAGAGAGAGAGAGAGAGAGAGTCAGGCTAGAATACACTCAAGTAGTTTTTCATGATAAAATATTTTTTTTCAAAAATCTAATCTGTTGATCTTCTTAAACATCTTGTGAACATCTCATACGTAAAATTTGAGCACATTTGGAAATTTATAGGTTATGTTATAAAGACCACAAAAATCATGCATTTCAAATTAGTTTCATGCGAGTGACTTACACTCATCCAAATGGGCTCAAAATTTGTTTGTAGCCTAGTTATAGTATGACAGTGAAGCTCAATGCTTTACATTTTGCAAAAAATAGTCTTGATATGCAAACACACTTGAGTGTATTCGTGCGATCTGTACACTCGAGTGTATTCTAGCCTGACTCTCTCTCTCTCTCTCTCTATCTATCTATCTATATATATATATGTTTAAACCATGAGTTTGGTTATCATAATCCGAACTAGTCATAGATATTATTTCTATCTTAGATCACACGATGTGATACTCTCTAATCCTCCAAATCATTGAATCTGTATTAATTGATCTCTATAAAATTAGTGAATATGTAGGTGACTACTTATAATATGGATATATATGTATATGTATATATACACTAACATGCATATGGGTAGGACCAGTAGTTAGGAAGTAATTAACTATTAACAACTACTTTTAACTATATATATATATATATATATATATATATATATATAAGGAAACGTGACTATCTAATCCATTGTTTGGTATACGTTTTAAACCTATTGGGATATCACACAAATGAATTCTCCAATTGATCACTAATGTGATTATCATTGTTTCATTTCCAGGTTACCATAAAATCATCTTTAGTGAGTTTTTCCATAATCAGAGACACAAGAGACAAGACAAACCTTTAGATGATGGGATATGACAAATCTTTGATAATTAATCTGCTGATTCATTCACGTGACTGATTGAAGCTAGAGTTGATGAAATTTGGCTACTAGAAGTGGTATATGGTAGACCTAAAATCTTATAGACTTAGTAGTAATAGATATATTTCTTATGAACTTCAACCTCATTGTATATCCATCAAGGAAGGAATGGAGGATAAGGCTTTAATTTCCCAAGTCACATAAGGTACCCATAGAGGATCATAAATTTACCAGTCCACCACACTGATTTTCATCAATTGGTCTGAAGGTTGGGTTGCAAATGTATTACTAAAAGTCTAGAGGAGTCAGTAGGATTATATTCTTGCTTAGTGATAATTTGTAGGTCAGGTGGATTTGAGATAGGCCGTAGACATGTTAAGTTGTTATCCACCAAGATATTGTAGCTCTGCACAGGAGTTCTAGGTAGAGTGGGGGCAATGTTAGTGGGATTCTAGTGAAGCATGAAGGTAGTCATTAGTTTCCAGCTGAGATGGGGTCACGTCCCACTTGTAATTGAAGGAGATATAGACAACAATGATGTCTTCATTGGTGGTGGCACCCTACTATAATCATGAAAAAAGACACAATGGAAGAGAGGGACAAAAATGAGTAGGGTTTGGTAAGGAAGAATATAGGAGGGGGAAGAAATAGAGAAGGGAGATGAGGGGGCGGGAGAAGAGAAGAAAACAACATTGCCGATTACTAGGATACTAGTTGTTTTCTCCTACGCACAATGGGTGACCTGTGCATACAAAGGGAGAAACACCAGTGCGAGTTTCAAGCCTTAGAAAATTGCATAAGAATGTAACTGTAGCAAGGAATTATGTACATTAAAGCTATAGTATTCAACCAATTCAATGAGAGGTCAAGGAAGTCCGATTGACTTGAAAATTGGAAGGAAGACTACCTAAAATGTGAGGGATCTAGTTTTAAAGTTGATTTCTCCTTTTGAACCCATTTCGTGTTTTATCTCTTTACTTGGATGAGAAGTACTCAATTAATGCATTTATTATCTATCAATAAGTTGGATAATTCATTTCATATTTATTTATTCCCTTTCATAAACTAGACTCAGGATGATTTCAACATTCCTATTTACGAACAAAACAAATTAATGGGTGAATTTTTATAATTAACCCCAAAAAAGAATACATATGTTATTTTATACTGAAATTTCATGTAAACTAACTATATATTAATAAATGACGTTATTTGGATCCAATAATCCTAATAAAATTTAACTGGGGAAAAGGGAATTAATTTTCAATTTAATTAAAATTTCATAAGAAATATAAAGGGTCAGGTCAGCCATCCAAATTTGGGTATGTTGCAACACTTCACCCCTTAGAGGGGAATTTGTCTCCAAAATCTAATCACTGATAACCTATTACCCTATGCCATTGATTTGACTTATTATATTACCAAACAGTCCCACTAACCTCATTAAGTTAGTTTACTTGATTCATTTTCCTTATATTAGTAGTGGATAAATAAATCATAGTATGTATCCTAGAGGTGTCCTCATCATGAAAATCACACAAACACAAGGAAAGCCATACATTTAAGGAGTATAACTCTTCATCTCTAAAAAGACCAAACTTCAACCCCATTAATCACTTAAGGGTATCACCATGTGCGTTAGATAAGTCATACACATCCCAAGATTCTCCTTTCCTTGGTTTCATATCTACATCTAGGATTTAGGGTTCCAAACAATCAATCAAGAATGTCTTCTATAATGGTCTTCCCAACTCTTTAAACTTCATTAAATGGTGATTTGGTTTAGACAAATGTCGAAAAGGAATCCAAAATTGTTTTCAAATAGTAATATAATAATATAAATAGTTTAACTTTGGAAACTTGGTGATGAAGATCTGAATATGGCTCCAAAAAATTTACCTGAAGAACTCACCAACTTATCCATCAAAACACACCATAGTGTGTTACTTTAATCTTTACCCAATTCAATTATATTTTTCATATCTTCTCATGGCCAAGGGAAATAACCACAAGCAAGTTCATAATGAAAAGGTATTGGTATGAGATACAGGTTCATGCATTACCTTAATGGGTTCCATGATCCACTTTAGCAACTTATTCAGTCTTAGCATAGACATGTCCCATGCGCCTCTCAACTACGAGTCATCACAAATGTTGATTATTGTAATGTCTAGGTGGTAGGTGCGTCTGTTGTCTCATCGGTGGTTGAGTTGGGGAAATTTTTTTTGAAGATGTGGACACATCAACATAATATTCCCCGATATTCTATAGTGGTAGTAACTAAGTTCTCCGTCACTTCTCTAAGAACAATAACTTTCTAGGGTGCACCTAGCATAGAAATGGTGTTGATGACACCCACTTCATATTGTGCACCTCTGCTCATCACTCTGGTTCTTCCCCTTCTTGTTGCTATCACTATGGGCTGGGGTTTGAATACGAGAGCATGATTCCATTGAAAGATCCTCATCTGCCATTTTTTAGAAGGTGAGGGGATGTTGAGGTACCGGGGCACACCCAACATGGTGATTTAAACCCATAAGAAAAGAGCGTCTTGATGGGCCTCTTCAAGGCCTATGAAGTATCACTCCAAAAGGAGGAATATTTGAACGGTACATGGGGATGCTCAAAGAACCCTATTTCAGACTATAGAACTCATCTTATCTCTTCCTCAAGGAAACATGGTACATGTACTTTTCATGTAATAGTGTGAGGAACTACCCCAACATGATGGTAGATATGTCACATGAACAGGAAAACCATTCCATCATATGTGAGTAGGACCATCAAGGACATATGAGGCAAATCATACTTTCTGGTGAGGAGGCATGCCATGCGCTCAAAATTATGTTCAAGGTCCACAATGTAGTTGTTTGCCTTGTTAGCCATTTCAATCTCACTCTTACTCTTGAAAAAGTGTTGGTTAGGGTCTGGAGGAGACAAGGTAGAATTCGATCATTTCTCTATGGTAATTTGTAGGTCATGTGGAGCCAAGACTAGTTGTAACCACTTTAGATGTTGGCCACCTAGATGTCATAGGTCTCGATGAGAGTTCTAGGTAAAATGGGGGAGGATACAATGTGTTTCTAATGTTGGATGAAGTTAGTCATTTGTGGCCAAGCGATCTAGAGAATCATTCTCGTTACAAACCGATCAGAGATCAAAAATGGTGTTTTCATTGATGGTGGTACCCTTTTGTAGTCATGGAAGATAACACAATGAAGGAGAGCAACACAATAGGGTATGGCGAGGAAGAGGAGAGGATGGGGAAGAATTAGGGAATGAATAGGAAAAGAACAAGAGTAGGAGGGAAAAAGAAATGACATCATTGTCATCAATTATTAGGAGACCAATCATTATGTGGCTTTGGTCATGCACACAATGTGTAACCTAGACATAGAGGGATAAACACTGACATGTGTTACAAGGCCTAGAAAATGGCACAAGAATGTAATTATAGATATAAATTATGTATATTAAATATAGTGTCTTAAAGTGATTAAAAGAATGGTCAATGGAAGTCCAGTTCACTTGAGAATTGGAACACGTGCTAACTTAGATGTGATAAATCATATTTTAAAGTCAACTTCATCTTTTGAATCAATTTGGTACTTTATCTCTTTATGGATGAGAAGTACTCAATTAATGCATTTAGTATCTCTTTTAATCAAGTTGATACATTATTTTTTTATTTATTTATCTCCTTTCATCAACAAACTTAGGATGATTCCAGAGTGCATAATTATGGTTAAAAGTAGTTAATTATTGATTTATATAATTAACCCGACCAAAGAATTAAATTAGTTGGTTTATCCTAATATTTCATTTAAAATGATGTTTTATTAATAAATTATGTTATTCGTCTCCAAATATTTGTAATATAATTTAAATCATGGGAAAATGGAGCTAATTATCAATTTAATTGAAAATGCATAAGCAATAGAGAGGATTAGTCCATTCATCTATATTTGGGTATGCTACACATAAGATTCACACCCCTAAATCTTCATAAAAGATATGTTGGGACGTTTTCCATTCCATAAATCACACGGTGTCTTTTGAATTGATTTATTATATATGTGGTTAAGTGTAAAATGATGCCTTTGAGAGATTATACCCATTAGGAAGTTAGAAGATTGGATAAACTCATCATTAACCGTACCATGTCCAACAAAGTGTGATTCCTTATTTTCGTTATGGTATCTTATTCTAGGTGGAGTCAAGTATGATACAATACCCTACCCTCTTAGAAGTGACTTAAGCTCTTGACCTATATATTCTCAACCATGATCAGATCATAGTGCATTCTTATCCTTGACAAATTGGTTGCATACTTCATTCATGAATTTCTTGGAACGTTCCAAGAATTATTATTTGTGTCTTATAAGATACATACATCCATATATACTAAAATTATCTTATAAGATACATACATCCATATCTACTAAAATTATCAGTAAAGTAATGAACTATTGATATCCACATCTAGAACTTGTGCTAAAATGTCCAAACATCAGTATGTTTGAGCCCTAATAAGTAACATTTCCTTTTACTAAGTCTAGTAAAGGGTGCTTTTGTCATCTTCCCAATAAAATGTCCAAACATCAGTACATTTGAGCCCTAATAAGTAACACTTCCTTTGACTAAGTCTAGTGAAGGGAACTTTTGTCATCTTGCCCAATAAATAAGATTCACATGTCTCTAGTGATTCAAAAATTTGAAGAGTCAAGATAACCATCTATATGAAATCTAGAAATGTGTTTTTCATTTATGTGCCCTGTATGAAAATGTCATACATTAGTTTTATCTAAGTCAATGAGTTTTAAATTATTGGTATTTATGTGATACACACTTGTCTCAAGATCTAATAAATAAAGGACATAATATATTGAGAAACTTCCATACAATATATCATCTCTTGAATTAGAAATTCATCCATTCTTTATAGGAAAAAATATAATTATTGTCCAATCTACATACAAAAATAATGTTTCCATATATGGTAGGTACATAATAACAATTCTCAAACTTTATTACAATCCCATTTAGTAGAGAGAAACTATAGGTGCCTACATCTTTGGAAGCAATTCTTATACTATTAGCTACTCGTAGTTCCACATCTCGCTTTAGTAAGGGCTTACTTCTTTTGAGATCATGCATATTTGAGCATATGTCAGATCCACATTCAGTATCCAATACCCAAGATGAATAAGTAGATAAGTTTAACTCTATAATTTATATAACTATAGTCGAGATATATATCCCCTCTTTTTTTAGTCCCTCAAGGTAGAGGGAAATTTCTTTTCTAGTGTTAAGCTTGGTGACAATTTCTATCCTTGCCTACTCCTCCTTTAGCTTTAAGTACAAAAGACTTGGGCTTTTGTCTAACTTTAGAATGCTTCTTATTTTTACCTTTGCCCTTTGAATTGCCCTTTACTTCTTTGACTATCAACAAATTTTTTTTCTTGTCTTTCTTCATTTAATTCTCAATAGTTATAAACATGCCAATCAAATCTGACAACTATCACACAAAGTTGTTCATGTTGTAGTTAATGACAAATCGATTGTAAGGTTCTGAAAATGATTGTAAGATTACATGAGTGGCCAACTTTTGGGCTAAGTGAAATCCTAGTGTCTCTAGGATTTCCACATACCAATTCAACTTGAGTACATGGGCACCAATTCATCACCTTTAGTCGTGTTTTACTAAAACATGGCCTTAGAGACATCATACTTCTCTTCCCTTGCTTGTTCTTGGACCATATTTAGGAGATGTGTGGACAATTTTTAGAACTCTCATGCTCCCATGTTTCTTCTTAATTTCATGATTCATGAAGCATAGCATGAGACGATGTTAGTAGAATATATTATTCAGTCTCATCTATCTAGACCAGTTTTTACCAGTTGTGGACTGGATCAGACTGAGGACCAAATTTAGGAAATTAGAGGACCGATGACTGAACCAAAATTTAGGTTGATGTAAGACTAATCAGGCTGGACCAATATATGTACATCACCAAAATCTCTTGTTTCAGTTATGGGGTAAATATGAAATATCTACTCTATCTCTTCCTTGGTGGCTAGATTCTAATTTTTTTAATTGGTGTGAGGTAATGTTTTCTTTTGAACTTCTTTTTAATGATATTTTGGTACTCCATGTTTATGATTCATTATAATTTCATTATATTATTTGAAAATTTGAATATCTAAGATACAACTATATTTCTTGGCTCATAATAATACCGAAGAAGCATTAAATGATGATACAATAACATGATGAATACAATATTCAGTGAATGTGGGATCCTAGAGCAAGTTTTTATTAGATTTATCCAACTCTAGAGGACTATAACTATGTGAGAACCATAATTTCAAGCTTAGCTAATCTTATACTACCCTTCATATCAACCCAAGTGGTAATAGACTTTTATACATATTTTTGAATGGAAAAAATACACAATCCCTATACACCAGATTTTACACCATAATACACATAAAGTATGTGGTATGCATTTTATGCATTTGTTGTACAAATTGTATACATAACTAATACAAATATAATAAATAAAAGAACAAGAAAAAATGTTATAGTAGAAACAATTTTTAGGTTATTATTGAGATGAGACATATTTCCTAGTTTACACTTTCATACAAGAGAAACACAAATTTTAGACACCATTGAATAAATTTACATGTTCTAGTACAAAAAAAATGAAGAATTGAAGATCACTTTTAGGCCATTATTGAGTTGCTGGCCTAAAATACTTATATTTTCTATGACATACATTCATAAAATGAGAAGTATAAGAAATTTAAATACCAATGACTATCAATAATAAAAATGGAACCATTAATGATTGCTAGCAAATTGTTATATAGCATAAATTGAGTTTCTTTCTGATTTTATTTTGGAATCTGAGTATCATTGATCTTTTATAACTTATACATCTTATTCCACTTGCTGAGTCTCCTCATTATATATATGTTTCTATTATCATTTTCTCAATTGTGAGAATCTCAAGACATCAAATTCCCCACAGTGCAACCCTCATGATGAAGAGATTCATTCTTGATTTTATTTTCCATTACAATAGATATAATAAAGATTATACAACAACAAGGTTTCAAATTATCTAAATATTCATCACATATTTGCTAAAGTATGTAACTAAGAGTTCATTCCCAAACACCTTCAAGTTCTCTTGTGCCACTAGTTCCACCAAGTGGATAGGGTTTCATTCAAAGTGAAGCCCAACAAACCTTGAAAGGCAAATTTAAAGTAAAATATGTTTGTTGTGGAAATCTTAGTGACACTCACCATCAAAAGCTTGTCTTGTCATCTGTCTTGGTGGACATTTCTAAATAACACTCATAGAAACTATAATAGCATACCTCCTCCCATCCCATAACCCCACGTACACGCAACACACCTTATTCATATGCTTAGATTATAGATCTACATGTACAAATAGCTATGTTGATTTTTATAAATCAACATTCAACCATCCGAGGTAACATAGAAGAATGAAAATTGACATATGTTCCTATGAAGTGACCTAAGACTGTCAAAGAGAAACAAATTAACAAAATATATTTGAATATGTTTCACATAGATCCAAACATATAATAACGTTGATGTTCAATTTAACTTCACATTTCAATCTCATATATATCTTAAAAATATTGAGTTCATATGTTTTGAATTATGCAAATTTGATCATTCTTGTATACTTCGACATTAAAGCCCTACAAGTGAGGAAGAAATATATGACAACTACTTAGTGGTTTTATATTTGTAAGATGTA
>OY856411.1:490288538-490418538 GCA_963693085.1 Alisma plantago-aquatica | reverse complement strand
CACACATATAGCTAATCCTGGTATTACCCAACCTTTGGGGGAGTTTGTTAAGCAGTACTTTATTACTTAGTTTGGCTTATATATATGTGTATATATATGTACACACACACACACACACACACACATATATATATATATATATATATATAAGAGATGGACCACTCAGGGTGCAACAAAAGGCGGTTCTCCGAGCAATTGATTGGTGGAAGGATGCAATCAAGAGATCATTGAAGGTTGGCACTCATTAGAGGACATGCCCAATTGCCAAGAGAATATTTTCCATAACTACCTAGATTGGTTGGACGAATCTGTTCCAAATTACTGTCACGCCCCCCCTCCCGTGACACAACAAATTAGGTGCCTATCCTCATGGAGGAAGACTCCATAATTATCCCCCACTAGGAGTGTAACATATCGAATCTTGGACCCTACCCTGGAAGTTTGACTTTTTAGACTTAGCCAAACAAGGTTGAGGATAGGTCTAGATGAGGTTTAGTATAGCCTTAAAGTGTTATTGCATGTATAAATCACCCTAATGTAATATAATGTTCTCACATTAGTCTTGGGCCAATAATATACACATAAAATATGTCACATGAGATAATAATAAATTATATTAAATTCATGCAAATAATAACACATAACTTTTTTGGTGATAATATTAAGATGTGGAACATAATTGGATGAAAAATAGTAATAGTAATGAGATAATGCATAATAATGGCCACAAATATTAATTGTGACATAACTTATTAAAATAAATCCCAAAAGTGAAATCTAAGTTAAGAGTCATGTTTCTTGGGTCCCAATTGCCTTGGGAGTCAAGTTTCACGTTATTCACATAATAATTATTATTTTAATTCGATTTGGAAAGAGAAGATCTAAGTTTTCCCCAAAATATCAAATAAAATATTAAATGACTTGAAAAGAGGAAAATAATCTTGGATTAATAATCTACTCATTAAAAATAACTTTTGTGTGAATTTTCGTGTAATTTAGATAATCTTTAATGGTCATGTGTAGATTAGGAGAGAGAAAGTGTAAATTATTAAATAATTAGCAAAATAATTCCAATGGATAAAATTAATTGCCAATTCGTGTTTCATATCGTTTACTTTGCTTGAGAGTGAAGTTTCACATTAGTTAGGTAATTCTAGAAGCCTCTAATTCATTAATAAAGAGAAAATAAGAATTACTTTAAAAGAATTAAATAAAATAACAAAAGTCTCCAAAAGGGAAAAATAATGCCAAAATTGGAATCTATATGTCCTAATTGGTCTAGGGTTAAATTTTTATGGAATTTGGAGTTTGTTTGCACCCTCATTTGAAAGAGAGAGAAAAAGAAAAATAATTAATGCATCACTTTATTTAATTTTTATTAGATTTCCGATTTGATGTCACGCCCTTTCATTTGTTTTGTGCGTTCTTTGTAGATCGTTGGATCTAGATCCAATGGTTTCTAGACTTTCTCCTACCTTACACTTCCTATCTCCCTTTCCTTTTCTCGCACCCGCTTCCTGCTCTCTCTCCAACCCCGATCTCTCCCTCTCCCTTCATCCTTTTCCTCTGATTTCTTCTCCTTCACCTTCCTCAACTCCTACTGAATCCTTAGACCATATAAATACCAGGGTTTGGGGCGTAATCACCCACTTCATAACTCGCCACCTTTCCTCCCCTATTCATGCTCTGTTTCTGCCTCCCGTTCAACCTTCCCACCTCTCCAGAGCATCGGACCACCAAGGGCTTAGTCGCTGACCTTCTACATATGCCCTAGTGTGAGATCGACCTCGTTTGGTTCTCTTGTACTCGTCCGTTTGGTTGCTCATGTTTCCCACCTCTACTCCTGCAGCTGCATAATTGCGGGGTGCTCACCGGTGTTGTTCGAGATGCGGGTTCATTCCAGATACCTTGAGGAAGCCTCACAAGATCTCAATTTCTTCAACCAAAGTTCGATCATATTTTCCCTCTTTCTGACCCTTTTTCTTCTGGTTTTCGATGTGATCATGATTTTTGAATCACAAACCTCCCTGGTCGCGTTTTATCTCGCCTTTAGCTTCACGGTGCTTTCTCGAATGTCTTGGGACCGTCTAGAGATGTGATGTGTCTGGTTATGGATAGTTGGTTCTCATAGTTGGGCATGCAGAAATCTATGCCTGGTTGGGTGAAGGAGCGAAGGGGGAAGAAGATGATATTTGGTGATTTGACAACTATTCCCTCCGTATCATTTGCATGCATTGTTTTTCCTCTAGGGGCAAAACTGACTTTTTGCCCTCTCTTGATTTCTTTTTCTCACACTGGCTCTTGCACCTCACTGGCGATGTGGCCAAACTGGGTGTCCGCTCATGATTGGACCAAGTCAGCGAGTTTGACTGCTGACTGGGCTTTCTTTACTGACGGGGAATTTTGGAATTTTCTGATTGTTCCACTTTCCAAAAATCACAATAAATAATTCAAAGCTAAGAAAAATAAAATAAACTATATTCTAGAATTATAAAAAGATTATCTAACTAATGATATTCGTTTTATCACCTAATTCCAAACTAATTGATATGTGATTTTAATGGATCTTCCTAAATAGGTAATAATTTGTAAAATTCATTACTAAATATATTAAAGTAAGACAAATATAATAAAATATTTTTTGGACTTAGAAAAAGGTAACCTAAAAGATGGCATGATTTTGATAACCTAAAAGAAAAAAGGTAATTTTAGGGTTTAAATAATCAATGTGAATTAACCTAAAATTTATATATCTGATTAATAGGTTCTTTGGAGGCCTAGACTTGGATCTAGATGTGACTTTGGTCTAATTAGACTCTGAATAGAGGTATGATTGCATCCCACATTATTTCTATATTGAGCAATTTCTTACTCATCTCTCTTAATGTATGTTTGCATCTCCTATTATTCTATGTTGAGCAATTCACCTATATTTTCTTTCTCTTGGTCCTATGGACATTAGCCTATACACAATGTCTTCTATTTTGAAAATCATGGTTCATGTGAACTACTTTATTTGTTATTGATCATGTGATCATGGATATTCTTTTGGACTCTTTTTATATGCTTTGAGCATGATGGACTTTATTTGATAATATGTGCCCACTTTGAGGTGGATGTTTATGATGTGACATGTGATGTCTTTTGCCCACTTGTGAGGTGGATGTATATGTGGTCATTTTTGTGGTGACTACTTTTGTATAATCTGACTATACTTTCTACTTGCCTCTACATTTAACATGCTATGTGATTCAGTAGCACTAGAGTAGTATAATGGCATTGGTTTTGGGTTATGTGCCCTTTATGCTTTTGGGATGGAGGTTATGTGTCCCATACCCGGGTTTCAAATTTATAAGGTTTGGCCCATACATTATATATATTGGGAGTTTGGTTATGTGCCATTCTCTATCAGGTTTCAAGTTTTTGAGGCTTGGCCACCATTATTATTTATATTGTTCTAGGGCTATGTTTATCTCACATGCATGCAAGATGATGATTATTGATGATGGGTTATGTGCCCTGATTCATTATATGTGGTTTTTTGGCACCACTTTTATTATTGGTTTTATGGCAAGTATCTTCTTTATTGTGATTCTTTTCTCTTGATACCCATTTGGGTGGTACTTTTCTATGGGAAGCTTCTATTTATTTGTTGTCCTTCTATTCCATATAATGCTCAATTTCAATTTAGTATGCACATACCAGCCTTTGTTGATGTCATATATTTTTCTCTTCTTATTGGGGTATGCTTTCGACCCTAGGTGAAGGACATGGATGATATGACATGAAGTCTTAGGCTTAGCTAAGGAGTTAAAGCTTGTTTCTATAACCCATCGGCCTATCTCGAACCACTTCCCCATCATTATAAACACCAAACCAGATAAATGGGGACACAAACCGTTCCATTTTGAAAATTTCTTGACCTCAGACCCTACTTGTCTAAACCTCTACCAGTCGAATTGGAACATTGCTAACACTCATACCAAAAACATTAGCCATCACATACACAACAACATCAAATATGTCAAAAACAAACTAAAAATTTGGCAAAAGTAAACTTTGGGAAACCTCACACAAAAACTTTCTAACCTTGAACAACAACATCTTTTTATAGATAGCGACCCCTCTGCAGACCTAGCCCTAGTTCTCACAGTTAAAGCTAATTTGGACCACATCAAACACTGCCTTGACATTTTATGGAGACAACGAGCAAAAATTAAATGGGCAGAGGAAGGAGATAAAAATACAAAATACTTCCACAAAACTTGCAACAACAATGCTCAAAAAAATATTATAGCTAAGCTCAACATAAATGGTTCTACCATCTCAAACAAACATCTGATTACAACACATATTGTACAACACTTCTATAAAATCTTTAATACCAACCACAAGCTTTCCATCCATAACCACATTCATTGGAAATACTTGTGTAGTAAAAACATATGGGCCCCACAAACCATCACTAGCCCCTTCACCTCTAAAGAACTTGACTTGGTGGTCCACTCCCTTGGGAAAAACAAATCGCCAGGACCTGATGGCTTCAAAACTAAATTTTACCTTGAAAATTGGACCCACATCAAGGAATATTTTATGAAGCTTCTTAAAGACATTCATCACAACACAAATACCCAAAACATCATTAAACATCACAATCATACCAACATTTCTCTCATAAAAAAAGTTACCCACCCGGACCATATTTCTCAATTTAGACCTATCAGTCTCATCAACACTTCTTACAAAATCTTAGCAATAGTCCTTGCAAACCGCATAAAACCTCACTTGGACAACATCATCCCATAAAACCAAAATGCTTTCCTAAAAAATAGAAGCATCCACGATGCCTTTATCATGGTTAATGAAACTTTGCATCTATTCCATAAGAATAAAACACCTCTTCAAGCTATAAAACTAGACTTTGAAAAAGCCTTCAACTATACAAGTTGGGACTGCCTCATCAAAGCCATGGTTGGATATGGCTTTCCTAAGATTTGGATTAACTGGATCCATGCCTATATTTCCACAAATTACTTTTCCACCATTATCAATGGATCACCTTTCAGATTCTTCCACAACACAAACATGGTTAGACAAGGTGACCCCCTCTCACCTTATCTATTCATCATTGTAACATCCATGCTCACAAACATGATAAAACTCACCACCTCTCATGTTCTTATAGCCTCCCCTCAAGAATGTCAGGAAAATATAATCCAATTTGTGGATGACACCATTATCTTTGTCAAACCATAAGACATCATAATAATAAACACCATTCACATTATTGGACTCTTCTCATACATCTCAGGGCTCAAAATAAATCTCAACAAATCTTCTAACATTGGTGTTAACACTCATCAAAACACCCTGCTCAGATACAAATACCTTCTCAAATGCAAAATAGAAAATTTCCCCTTCAATTACCTTGGGTTTCCTATTACACCACACCCTATAACCCATTCAATTTGGAACCCCATCATTGAAAAAATCCAAAACAAACTAAACTCCTAGACAAACAATTTCCTTAACCTCACAGGCAGACTTACTCTCATTAACAATGTTATTACACCCATCACAACTCATTTTCTTAGCGGCATCCCTTTACCCACCAAAACCCACAACATAATTGAAAAATCAGAAGAAACTTTCTCTGGAACAACCATAACACTGAAGCCTCCCATAGACATATCCACTTGGTCAATTGGGGTACAATAACAAAACCTATCAAATATGGGGGATTGGGCATCATCAACATCAAAACACATGCTATTTGCCTTGTCAAAAAAATTATCTGCACCTTGATAAACAACACGAACAAAATTTAGAGAAATCTTATCATACATAAATATTACATAGACAAACCACCTTGGAATAAAAACTCACAAAACATTTATTCCCCTCTCTAGAAATTCATCAACAAAAATCTATATACCATAAAAAATCTCATATGTACCCCCCACATGCACACCAGAAGATCAACTTCTGGGAGGATCCATGGTTCCATCACAACACCATCCAAAACCTTAGACTCCATATGAAAATCCCTCCATCCCTAAAAACCTTAGCATTGCCAAAGCTCTCAAATATCTTACCAGTACCAGGAAAACTCACTCAAAAGATTTATTCGAAACCAAGTGGATGACAACACCATTGATGAGATCATTCAAGAACTTGAATATAACATAAACAATAAAATCTCCTGGAGTTGGGGACTACTCTACACTCCCAAAGCAGCATATAATAACCTTACTTTTAGAGGCCACATTTCGAACATGATGCCTTTCTGGAAAACTAAATGGCCTCAGAAACTAAAAAATTTCTTCTGGCTGCTCACTAGCAACAAAATTCTCATTGATCACAATCTTACCCGTAGGGGTTTCAAGGGACCAACCAGGTGCTATCTCTATAAAATAGAAGAAGAAACTTCTCTTCACTCTTTGCTTATTCACAAAGAAAATCCTTCTTAAATTCTTCCCACTTTCAGAAATCCTCAAAAATATACTCGAACCTATGGTCATAACTAGATTAAAACCTCTTCCTCAACACTCAAGTTTTCATCATGAAGACTTAATTATCTTTACCCTATGGACCATTTTGATTGAAAGAAATAAAATAGGAAATTAAACAACAACCAAAAACACGTTCAAATCTTGATAAATGACATTAACCATGCTTTAGATTTACAAAAACCTTTACAGGATTGACCTCTATTTCAACACAGGTATTTCCTGTTGAAGCTGATACATGACACTTTTTTGGAGATCAAGCAGGTGGTGGATGCTACTCTCTGGAATACATCATTGTAGATGATACGGGGTTCTAAAGATCCTCTCTTGAAGAAGCTGAGGCCTATCACACAACCTTCACTTTCATCCTCTATCAACTCTTATTTTAGAGGCAATGTTTAAGGGGTGCCTCCCCCATGAACAATATCATTAGATCTCTTCAACCAATTTTTATTGTCATCACTAGTTTGCTCCTGTGTTCATGAGGCCTCCTCACATCAGATGGCCTTCTCTACCTTCAGTTAACTTGTAGACGTCATGGGTTTGCAAGCTCTGTAATCTGGTTTATTTTCATTAATGCACAGACTATTATAAAAAAAATATTTACCATTCTTGTCTAGGACCCTAGTCAGATAATATTGTGAAAAGCAAGACAACAACAATAAATTAAGACTAGTATGTGTGTTGAATGGATGACTAGCATTGGTCTTGATATTGTATATAAATCCAAACACATAGTGCGACGACCCCAATTCCTATACACTTTCCAAGTTCACATTCCCTACATATGCGTGCACTGATATCTATAAGATGTCAAGAGGGAAAGTGTAAGGGATTGTGATTGTCATCTAAAGTTACATAGAATCCATATCGTTGTTCACAACATCACATAGATGGCCACACAAATCATCATTCATAAGGTAAAAAGTCATAATACATTATTCAGGAAGAGAAAGACCATTTCTATGGAATGCAAAGTACATAGGATATAGAGCATCCTATACATCATCTAGAAGAAAGAACAACTATCTAATAGAAATAAAGATAAGAAACAACCATCTGACTAGCTATCCTCTAATAACTTTATTTATCATCTTCAAGTACTTTGAAATGCTTTACTTGTTCCTTGAACCTAGAAAATACGAGAAACAAATGATCAACATAATGTTGCTACGTGGTTGAAAAATACTATACTAAGATGGCATATTTAAAATACTTGAAAAAGAATAAGGAAATAGAAAACATTAGTCAAAGTGAAAAATCAGGTAAACCCAATTATTAATCATATTTCAATGGACATGTATTACTATGGTGGACTTAGCACATTCAATACTTATATTATTGGGCCCTATCCCTGTGTACCTTGTACCATTAGGGATCTCCCCACATACCTTGTACCATTAGGGAGGTGCTAGTCATCATTAATACTTTCCCTCTCTAATAGGGAGATTAATTAACCATCAGTAACTACATTCCATTTTCTTTCCTTAGTGTTCTTAGTGTTCAAGGCAGAAAGTGACAATATGTATAGATGTACATCCACAAGAATATACAACAAAATGCAAGAATTTTCTCATAATTATATCATCTGAAAAAAAAACTAGTCTTATACTTATATCCACGTACCTTGAATCTCATATCTTGATTTCAACAAGCCTAGATTAAGAGAGTAGATCATCCTGAAAGAGAAATAAAGACCTAATGTCATAATGTTTTTTCAACACCTCATATTAGGGTTTTGGTCTTACTAGGAATTTCATTTAGTGTCTTGGGTTTTAACTCAGAGTATAACATGGAGGATCCTCAAGTTAGGGATTAGAGTGATCAGTTATTTAGGATGGTTAATTTTCCTTAATCACCATTATTGAAAGAGAGAGAAAATAGACCATTTATATGGTGGTAGGGAATATAATTCCACTATTAATTAACAATCTAGGGTTTTGAGTCAGAGGATACATGATTGGATTGATGCCTCAAGGTGTTTCATAAATATTGAGCCTTGTTCTTATATTCATTTTCTATAAGTTAATTAATAATAGAACATTAATTAAAGCTATAAAAGGGTACATCAATTCTAGGATTGGGTTTAGGTACATGTGATAATTTATTTAGGTTCTCCTCATTTTATTGAGAACATGGGTATTTTATGGGGATTTTTCAGATATTAGAATAATTTATTATTAATTTAATAGGATCAACCAGTCAGAAAAAGGCTAGGGTTTAAAAAAAGGAAATAGTGGCTGGGCCTCATGGATCAGAGAAGGGATCTGGCTCAACAGATCCTCCTCTTAACCCACGAGCTGACCTTGCTAAGGGAGGGTCTAACGAGGGTGTGAAAGGGTAGGGGTGCCCATGGGATCAAAATGAATGGGCACGACATGGTATGGTAGTATCAGGGATTCATTCACCCGATTCATCTAGTGCTCGTGCCATGGCAACAATGAGTGATGGGTGCAGGGTGAGGTGGGTTGAGGCTAAGCAAGGAGATCAAGTATCTCATTGAGGTGTGGTTGGTCTCGTGGAGTCGTGTCGAGTTCATCAAGCCAAAGATGGTCATCGTAGATGGACTATATCCCAAGTTTTGATCAAACAGCCGACGATGAACTGGAATGGAGTTTCTGGGTTTTACCTACCCTTAGGTTGGATTGAGGGATCAAAAAGCTTTGCGTGAGGTTCATTGACATCTCGCAATTCCTACTGAAGTGTGAGGAAGTCCGGGTCCCTCCAGCTACACAAGCTTGGCTGAAGGTTGAGATCCCTTCCTCGTATTTTTGTGATGGTGTAGGCACTGACAATTGGCTGGTGCTACCCTTTAGGGTGAGCGGAGGTCCAGGTCAGGTGCAGGTGGGGAGTAGCTTGAGGATTGAGGCATTGGGGCAGGTTTGAGTGTAGTTGGGGGTCGAGGATGGTTAAAAGGAGGTAGGCGGTGATGTGGGAGGCCTTAAATAGGTATGAGAGTGGGCGTGTGAGGAAGCCCTAAATAGGGCACTGCCACAAGGTGAGAGCAACGAGAAATGAGGGGGTCTTTCTCATGATCTGGGGGTTAGAGGTGATGTGGTTTAGTTTGTTGAGCTTGTCACTACGAGAGGAGATTATCCTACAATTATTGCACGTGAATAATTCCTAAGATGGCCATGTGAGGTCATGATTGGGTGATAGGTTTGTTGGGTTGGGAGGTCAGGTCTTGCAGGAGGTAGGAGACGAGGCCTCCACCCTTGATGCTCCTCCCATCCATGATTGGATTGATCGAATGGCTGATGTAAAATGCCCAAAAAGGGGTCCACGCCCAGGCTGATAAAGTCACACTTGACAT
Source organism: Alisma plantago-aquatica (assembly GCA_963693085.1). NCBI lineage: Eukaryota > Viridiplantae > Streptophyta > Magnoliopsida > Alismatales > Alismataceae > Alisma > Alisma plantago-aquatica. The sequence goes on along the minus strand of OY856411.1, from coordinate 490,408,716 downwards.
GTAATTATCAAATAGTATTGATCAAATCATTAGAAACTTAGACCATTAGGCTTAAATAAAAGATATTATGCACATTTAATTCAATTGATTATAACTCCCATGCCGGCGAGTAGTAGCCCAGCTGGTCGTAGCTCGGGGCCCCTCATGAAGGATCCCGGGTTCGACTCTGGCTGTAAGCACTGCTCAAAAATAAATTTCCCACAACGTCAACTGGCCTCTGATGCGACTTATTGAGATATTGGTGTGCGGGCACATAGGTCTCCCCAGTTTACCATCCATGATATCTTGTCCTCTTCCTAGGGGAGTGGGTTTCCCCTGACAATAAAAAAAAATTATAACTCCCACATTGTTTAATCAATTAAAGTGAAGATTTAGGTAGAACTTCATGATGTCATCATCTAGCTATGGTATAAAATCAGGTTCCAAATTCAAATATTGACTGTATAAATTGACTAAGTATCATAATACATATATTCCACCTCTTTATGAACTAGTGTTTATCTTATAATGAAATTGTTCCTTCCTTTTTGTCAAATAAGTGAGGGATATGGTTGAGGATATTCTTGGAAATAACAAAATTTTAAGTGAGAGAAAATATAAATAAAAACTCATTCTATCATATTCTCCCCTCCTTTTAAAGAATCTTGTCCTCGAAATTCAAGCAGCTCGATATAGGTGTGGGTACTTTTGCTCGATTTCAGACTTAAGCTCCCAAGTGGCATTGGTCTGATCATGGTGGCTCCAGAGAACTTTTACCATATCTATGCGCCGATTAGTGCAAAACTCCTTTGTCTTGGAATCAAGAATTCTGACTGGGGACTCAACATAAGACAGATCATCTTTCAGTTTGAGAGGCTCATGATTTAGAATGTGGCTGAAATCTTTTACATAAGGCTTAATAATTGATACATGAAAGACATTATGCATGGAACTATACTGAGGTGGCAAATCAAGATGATAAGTACATTCACCAACCCTTTCTAGGATCTCAAAGGGTCCAACATAGCGAGGACTGAGCTTTCCTTTGTTCTTTTCCAAAGCTCAGATAGGTCTGATCTATAAAAAGACATGGTCACCTTCTTTGAACTAACATTCCTACCGGTGAGCATCTGCATAAGATTTCTACCTATTCTATGCCCGCTTCATCCTCTACCTAATCAATGCAACTTTGTCTATATACAGGTGCATCTCCTCATTTTTCATCAAGGTGTGTTCCCTGACATCATCCCAGTGTAGAACAGATCTACACGGTCAGCCAGGGAGAGCTTCACAAGGAGGCATCCCAATACTTGCTTGATAGCTATTATTATATGCAAACTCAGCTAAAGGCAAATAGTGGTCCCACGAGCCTTCCCAATCAAGAACACAAGTTTGTAGAAGATCCCCCAAAATATGTACTGTGTGTTGTGACTGCCCATCTATTTGTAGATGGAAGGCTATACTGAAGTTCAATTTGGTGCCCAGTTATTCTTGAACATGTTTCCATAGTTTTGAAGTGAAATTCGGGTCCCTTTCTGGTACAGTGGATGTTGGAACTCTATGCAAATGTACTATCTCCATATATAGAGGTCGGCCAGCTCAGAAACTTTTATAGTAGTCTTCATAGGGAGAAAGTGAGATGACTTTGTGAGACGATCCACTATAACCCATGCAAAGTCGTACCTCTTTCTAGTCTTGGGTTGTCCCACCATGAAATACATGGTGATGTCTTCCCATTTCATTTTGGGATTTCTAAAGGTTGTAGTAGACCACCTGGTCTCTTGTGCTCAGACTTCATTCTCTGGAACGTCAGGTATTTGGACACGAATTCAGTAATATCACACTTCATGCCCCTCCACCAGAACTAACATTGTAGGTCTTTGTATATCTTAGTTGTACCGGGATGAACTATGTACTTTGACCGATGTGCCTCACTAAGAATCTTCATCTTCACAGTTGTCTACTTAGGAACCCACATATGATTCTTGTATCGAAGATCACCGTCGAGACTCACAGATAGATGTGTTTGAGGCTTTGACAGTAGGGAGGAGAGCTCTCCAAGGTTAGAACTAGCTTTCTGTGCCTCAAGAAGTTCATGTTGAAGACCAAACATAATAGAGATGTTGTTGACCAAGAGATGATCAGACAGAAACTATGGCTTCAACCAACTAGATCCTCCATATTCCTCCACTCGAGAATAGATAAAGATGCACATACTGCCCTTTTTCTGCTAAGAGCATCAACGACTACATTAGTGTTTCCTAGATGGTAGTCGATAGTGAAATCATAGTCCTTCAGATACTTGATCCATCGACGTTGACACATGTTTAGGTCTTTCTGAGTCTAGATGTACTTCAGGCTTTTGTGGTCGGTGAAGATATCAAATGTCGCCCCATACAGGTAGTGCCTCCAGATTTTTAGGGCATGGATGATTGCAGCTAATTCCAGATCATGCATGGGATAGTTAACTTCATTAGGTTTTAGTTGTCTGGATGCAAAGGCCATCACCTTTCTGTACTGTTGCGGGACACATCCTAACCCATTTCTTGAAGCATCAGTGAAGATCACACATCCTTCATTTCCAGAAGGTAGGACTAGAATAGGGGCTAATGTCAATTTCTTCTTTAACTCCTAGAAACTGGATTCATAAGCGGCTAACTAGATGAAATACTTGTCCTTCCAAGTTATCTGAGTCAGAGGAAGTGCAACTTTGGAGAAATTGGGAATGAAGTAGCAATAATATCCGACCAAGCCTAAGAAGCTCTAGATTTCAGAAGGATTTCGAGGAGGTTGCCAATCAACAACAATAGACATCTTGGCGAGATCAACATATATATTTCCCCTGAAATGGCATGGCCAAGAAACATGACTTTATCAATCCAGAATCACATTTAGAGAGCTTGCCATAGAATTTTTGAGTTTGAAGGATTTCAAGGAATTCCTTCGAGTGTTCACGGTGCTTCTCCATAGAGTTAGAACATATCAGAATATCATCAATAAAGATGACCACAAACTCATCAAGATAAGGTTGGAAGACTTTATTCATCAGATTCATAAATACACTAGGTGTGTTGGTCAACCCTAATGGCATCACTAGAAATTTTTAATGCCCATAACGAGTTTGAAGTGCAGTCTTAGAAATATCTGAATCTTTGACATTAAGTTGATGGTATCCAGAACGAAGATCATTTTTTGAGAAAGCTTTGGCAGTACAAAGCTAATCAAATAGGTCATCAATGTGAGGGAGAGGATGCTTATTTTTAATAGTGTCTTGGTTCAACATGCGGTAGTCAATACACATACGCATATAACCGTCTTTCTTTTTGACAAAAAGAACAGGCGCACCCCAAGGGGAAACACTAGGATGGATAAAACCTTTGTTGAGAAGTTCTTGTAGCTGTTTCTTCAACTCCATAAGCTTATCAGGAACCATACTATATGGTGCCCTAGAAATCTAAGTGGTTCTAGGGAGAAGATCTATGGAGAACTCAATGTCTCTATTTTTAGGCAGCCTAGGAAGCTCCTCTGGAAATACATCAAGGAAATCATGTGCCACCTCCAGTCTTTCTACAGGACCACTACTAGGACTGGTCTCCGAAACTAATGTGAGGAAGACTTTACATACTTTGGAAATGAGCTTTTTATCTTTAAGAGAGGAAGTTATAATAATATTACAGAATCCACTTCCCCTAGGGATCACCACAAGATAAGAATGAGGTTGACAAATGACTACCATCTTGTTTCTACAGTCAATCTGAGCATGATACTTGTATAGACAATCCATACCAAATTAATATCGAACTCTTCCATAGTTAAGAGGATGAATTCAAAGGGCATGTCATGATTTTTGAATTTTAGAGGTAGGACATCAGTTTTCTATATTGTAGTAAGTGTTTTTCCACTAGCAGTCGACACATGAAGAATATATCCCAAGTCCCTTATATGAAGGTATAACATATATCCAGATTTTAAGAAATGATTGTGTTCGTTATCCAGAATTGAATGAAGCTTTAACAGGATGATCATTTAAGAATACAATGCCTACACATGATAATTATGTTATGAATAATTTGAAGGCATTTGAAGAAGATATTAGCTATATGAAAAGAATTTAGGTTACCTTCAACAAGTTGGTTGGGATTTGCCTTGGATTTCTCTACAGTCACTGCGAATACTCTAGCGTTGCGGTGTCCCTAAGGAGGTGGAGCACCTACTATAGGATTGCCAAAGATGGATGGAGTCAGACACTTGGTGATGAAATGGTCCTCCTTCTTGAAGTTATAATAGACTGACTTGGGATGACAGAATACCCCACCATGGAATCACCTACAAGTCTTGCACTTGGGATGAGTTGTCCTCTACTAGCTCTGGTGATTTTTCTATCCTCCTTTACTTTAACCTCCTCCTCTTCCTAATCCTTTTTTATTATGGTCGGGGTGGAACTTCCTAGACTTATCCTCCTCAGTGGTGGTTAACCCTAGGTATCCCATGTTGGAAGGCTTCTGCAAACCCTATTCCCTTTCCTTCTAGAGGGCCATGTCTAGGGCTTCATCTATGCTTCTGGGACCGGAGGCGATGACTAGGGTTTACAGATGAGTAGCTAGGCAGTCAACATAGTGCTCAACGAGGTGATCTTCAGTCTTAATAGGTGCATAATGCTCCAGAAGCCTAAACTTCCGAGTATAGTTAGCCACTGAGAGACTGCCCTACTTAAGTTCAATATACATACTCTCCTTCCTCTTCCTCTCAGCTATAGGAATAAAGTGGTCAGTGAAGAGGATTTTGAAGGCTTCCCATCCCATGTTGTCCACTTCTTCTCCCCTATTCCCACCATAGTTTTCCCACCAGATTTTTGCTCCTCCTTTAAGCAGATGTCTGGCAAATTTGACCTTCTTTAATTGGGTAATTCTATGGTACAAAAAACATTTTCCACAGACAGGGTCCAGGCTTCATCCTTATCCATCATCTCAGGCTGGTCTTCCCCCCAAAAGGTTTCAGGGTTGAGTTTGATGAAATCTGATACATTTACTTCCTTCTTCCTAGATGAGCTGGGTTCAGGGGTTCCTTTTAGGGCAAGGGTCTCCATGAAGTCTAGAAGTACTTTATTTTGTTCTTCCCATCTATCCCTGGCCATTTTCTTAGAATCAAGTTCTTTGTGAGGTTCAGGTTCTTTCCTCTTTTTAGAGGATGACTCTTCAGAAGCCTTGGAGTTATGGGTCTTTAGAGGCATCCTGAAATTAGGTGAAATATATTAGATATATCATAATTATTTTTTTGTCATGTTGTATTTCATTATTCTTATATATTATTTGTTAATGATATTGATGTTATGATTTGTGGAGGATACCCTAAAATACTTTTCATTTGGTCCTTAGGACTTCTAAATAGAGTGACTCTATCCCTAACCTTATATCATAGAGATGAGAGGGAAAGATATTTATAAAATAAAGATGAGGGGAATTTTTTATGATGCATAATAATAAATATATGAGTGAATGCCCTAGAAGGTCAATCAGAGAAACATGCCATATATCGATACATGGTTGTTTTCCTTGTGGACTGGGATCTATTACTAATTATACTTGTTGATCTAGTTTTTGCTAACAATCTCTACTCCAAAAGAGGTATGCTTTTATATTTATTCTTCCTTGAATAGACTAGTGGTATTGAATGACATTTGTATGTACACTCATTTGAAAATCTTAGCTATGTATATGTTTGAGTTACAACGTTCCCTACTGAGTAGTGTTTTGATTTGTATATATATACTATTGGAAAACCTTGAACATAAATGATATGCCCATTATGATTGCCTAAATTATGATGATAATGTTGATATCGGGTATAAGTGACCTCCTCATCTCAGAGGGTGGAACTTGTACAAAATAGTTACCTCCTCCTTTGAATTGAGAGATGGAGCTAGGTGACCTCCCCCATCTTGTAGGGTGATTGAGCCATATATATATATATATATATATATATATATAACCTCCCCCATCTCGTTGGGGTGATAGAGCCATTATATATATATATATATATATATATATATATATATATATATATATATATATATATATATATAAGCATGCTTGTCGATATCAACATAATGGGAAAACTTGTAATAAAATTGAATTGTTTGAAATAAACTTATATTTAAATATTACATTGAATATTTTACTTATAAGTCTTTCCAAGTACAATATTTTGATATAAATGTTTTTAATTGTTTAATATTGCTCCTTTCAAAGTGTAGTGATGCATTTGCATTGATTGCATGTTGATTTACCATATTTTAGGCATGATGAATTGAAGACTTAATACATGTTATCTATCATACTCTTGCCAATATCTATGAGAAGGAAGAATGCACATCACTTGGGATTATCTGTAAAGGGATGTACAATTTAGTTTACAATTTTCTCGCTTTATCTTTTCTTTTCTTGTTTCCTTCGGGCCCCTGATGTAGTATACTTGTTCTTTTTCAATAAAATGAAATGTTATTTCTTTTTGCATAAAATGTGTATGTGATTTTTGTGCCACTCAGAGACGGACTCTCTAATTCCCTTAACATTGTCTACCCGGGCAATGGGATTGGTATTAGGGTAAGAACAGTTTCATGACAGGAGCCCATCAATAAAGAGCTATGTGGTTAAGTCTGCTCAACCTATAGTACTACTAGGATGGGTGACTAGTTGGGAAGTTGATCTCGGCTTGCATGTGAGTGAGGAAAAATCATGCAGTTAAGGCCAGTGATGATCTGTGGGGCCATTCGTCATTCTTGAAACTCTAGTAGAGCCTTGGGCAGTGTGTTGGAGTATTGCAAATGGTATCAGAGCCAGAATTCTCCAATAGGTGGGGCCTACATGGGCAAATGGCATGCCAGTCTTGAGCCGTGTTGTTCAAGCATGTTGGAAAGGGATGTCCTGGTGATGTAGCCACCCTTGTGTTATATTCTATATCGGGAGTTGGGTGTCCATGAGCCATTCTGGGTCTACACTAAAATGGGAAAATATTACAAGGCCATTTAGTTGATCCTTGACTAGGAAGTCAAGAATCTAAGTGGGGAAGATTGTAACGTCCAATGATTTGAGGCCTCAGATAAAATAATCTTAAAAGGAATAATTGGACTACCCATATCACCGAGGTTCACCTCCTTTTCAGGGAGCCAATCACTAAAGAACTATGTGGTTAAGCATGCTCAACCTAGAGTAGTACTAGGATGGGTGTTTTACTTGTGAGTGAGGATAAAACACACAGTTAAGGATAGTGGTGGTTAATGGGGCCCAATCATCATTCTTAAAACTCTACTAGAACCTTGGGTAGTGGGTCCATGCTTTACATTTTCTCTCCTTCATTTTTTTGTTGAGCTTTATTTGAAATATACATTTTCTAAAATTTTCTCTAAAACATTTTTGAAATATCTAGAAATAAAAAATATCTTTACCCAGCTACGACCACTTGGCAAATCTGAGCCATCTGTTGTGTGCCACGTGGTGGATGTACTCAATCTGTGGGTCGGGTCTTGTGGCACATCAACATAATATATCACCTCTTATAGAATACTTCCAGTTGAAACTCTAAAACTTAAAATCTATGCATAAATAGATACCCACACTAAATGTATTCTAGGCCCCTTTCATCTCTCCCTGAAGCTAGATAAATGACTATTTTCTTATTTTATTTTCTTCATGTGATCAGAGGATCCTTTCTATGACACCAACTGCCCTGCTAATGCCAATAGGTTGTTCAATAATTGTTTCCCCACTACATTCATATCAATCGTATGACTTTCTCTAATATTTTCATAACTATTCATACTTGTACGATCTTTCTTAAAGATCCAATCTTGTTGTACTAGATCTATCTCTCTTGCATCTCTCTCTTCCTATGCATCAATCCTAATCATCAATGATAGATCTCCATCATGGGAGGTCCTGAGGCAATTAGGACCACAACATACCTAAAAACTAGGACCTTTAGGCTATTATGGTAAAGCCAAAACCATTTCCAGCCTAAAAGGTTTGCCAACATAGAAATTACTCTTTTGTAATTTTCCACAGTTTTCTTCAACCACAACATTGATCACCGCTATTTTTATCCAATATGACTAGAAAGGTTGTAATACCGGGGTGGAATGGAGGTGCTAATCCTTCCCCGCTTGTTATAGAATTGTTGGATCTAGTCTCTAAATTAATAGATACATTTCTTATACACCCTTGGGTGGATTCAAAATCAGATTTCTCTATGTTTTCCTTATGATTTGTCAACTTTGTTTTTTTTCTTATTTTATGTATAAAATTGGATAGAGACTTTGAGTTTTATTGATTTATCATTTTATTCTTACTTTTTAATTGTTTCAACGATCGTGTGATCCATTGGAAATTCCAATTTGGGTACAACAATTTGGCAAATCTTCCGTGGATGTCAGACTATCCAAGTTGTGTTTTCCTTTTTATCATCTAATGATTTGCCCATCGGTCAAGGTTTCTATTTTCTCTATTTTTTTCTTCCTTTCCTTCTATTTTTGGCTGAAATCTAGACTTCTCTCAAAAATGAAATGTTACAACGAATTGAGCAATCTTCCAGTAAAAAAATCAAATTTTCCCTACTCTGTTGGAATACTTTATTTTCACCGTAAAATTTCCCTTTTTCTTTATCACAACCTTTTGTTTTTCTAGATCTTAATAAAGTCAATGAAATCATCTATTCCGCCAGAAAAAAAGATTTGCTTTGGTTTTTTTCATTACTTCAATTTTAAGTAGTACGACAACTGACACATTTTCTATCATCTTTGTTTTAGGATTAGCCTCCACTTTCCTTTTAGGGATAGATTCAGATTCGCTCATTCTTTCCTATTTTCTTTTTTATTTACTTTTAAAAAATATAATAAGGAAAGAGAGAAAAGAACGAGAGAGTTCTTCAAGATAAGCAAGATCTTCTTTTTCTTAGTAATTGCATGATTATTTTTATATGTCATTCATTTATCTTTCATTATTTATTATTGTGGGATTGCATCAGAAGATATTAAAATCTTACACATGTACATTGCATATCTACCAACCCATGTGTCATGAAACAAGATCCAACACTCACATTGGAGCCCCAAAAGTGGCGTGGGGTTCTAGTAAAGGTACTCGTGTAGCATTAAGGTGGACTTCCAAAGGCCTTAAAAACATCCCCTCTCCTAGCACTCACAACAAATTTTGACTGTCATAGTCACAAGGTGTATCAGGAGAAGTACCAATATCCGAAGAACTTGGGTTACCCCATGATGGGCACCATCACACCATACAAAAGATAAGGACCAACCCCTCCCATACTAATCATACTTCAGCAAAGACGTAAAATCACATATAAACTCATGGGCTAAAAGGGGGACTTTATATTCTACATATGGATCTTATGGTTGCTTGTTTTGCAATTTTCAAGATGGTTGCATGCTTTGCTAGTTTTAACACTGTTGAAAGGCTTATAATTTAAGATTGTAATCATCAAGCACTTATGGTTTGCCATTTTCCGAATCCACATGTTTAAAACAATCTTATCAAAACAAGAATCTCTAATTAACAATCTTATCAAAATAATTGATCTAAAATGATTTCTAATGCTCTCCATCATCAACAATATTTTATCTATGATCTTTTGAAACTTAAAAATATTTCAGTGATCTTCAAAATATCTCAAATTATGTCTCATACACCAATCTTCATTGAAAAAATCTCCCAAAAAAGATTTGTTTCCTTTCAAAGAAAACAATAGTATTCTAAAATAAATCAACCATATTTCCTAAACAAAAAGACTGAACATTGTTTTTATAACCAAAAAAAGATTTTTTTTTAAAACATAAACATTCATTTCAGAAATGTTTTTTCTAAAACAAAAAGAAAACTCTTTATGAAAAAAAATCTTTTTAGAACAAAAATCCATAGAAAAGTCTTTTCCTTTTCCAAAATTGAATAATATTTTCAAAACAAAATCCTTTCAAAGAAACAATCTTAAAAAACAATTTTAAATATTTCAAGGCAACACAACAAAGTTGATCCAACTTTCAAAACTCAACAAATTTGAACAATCTATCAAGAAAACTCGATTCATACTGAAAGGTTGCCCGATTGTGTTCTCTTCTTATGAGCCACTGCTCAAACCTGAAACCTTGACATCCTTCAAAAGGCTTCCAAAATGATATTCAAGTATTCTAAAAGTTGTTCAATATTCATCTATAATCATCCATGATCCAAGATGATATCCTTTTTGGAAGCTACCCTAGGATACCTCAACTTTTGAGGATCAAATTTCCATACCTTTGGCCTTGTGCTAAAAGGTTTTCCAAAATTACTTACAAGCTATGTGCCCTCACAATCAAGTCACAACTATCTTTGAATCAATCTCTCCAGCCTTCAACTACTCATGCCCATGTTTACTCAAAAATATAACTTTTTAAGGGCCTCTAACTCAACTTTACCCTTTCAAAGAAAAGATTCACCATTTCACCAATATGCTACTCAATCCTCAACTCTTAGATAGAACTGCCAAATCTTGACCAAAATATTGACTCATGTCCAAAGCATACCAACTTGATTTGATCCAAAGGATTTTCTATATTGATTAATATGTCACCTAGTAGCACTGGTCCGCCCATCTTTACCTACCCTACACCAAGATCCTGAACCATGAACTAAAACTGGGATATCAGTGAACCTTCACCTACATATCTTTTGATAATCCCAGATTATGACCTAAAATTGGGCCATCACCTTGCTTCCATGCTCATATCTATACGATATCAGACTATGATCTAAAGTTGGGCCATCACCATGACAACATCCCTCTTTTCTTTGTGATTATTTCTCTCATAAGATCCCTCCTAAGGAGAGAGGACTCCACACACTCATATCTAGCTATAGTCTCTGGCCCTGAGCGGGTCACCTTATCCTTAGATACCCCTTTACACTGTGAGAATTTCTCTTATAATATCTTCCCCAAAGAGAAAGGAACCTCACATAGATGTATCTAGCCACACTCTCTGGTCTTGATTAGGTTACCTTAACCCTAGATAGCCCTTTACCTCAAGAGTATTTCTCTCATAAGATCACCCCTTAGGAGAAAGAAATCTCACACACCCATATCCAACCACAGTCTTTGGCCTTGAATGGGTCACCTTATCCCTGGATGCCCCTTTGGGTTGTGATTATTTCTTTCATAATATCTTCTTTGAGAAGAGAGTAATATCAGACACCCATATCCAGCTACAGTCTTTTCATCTGAGCAAGCCACCTTATTCCTGGATACCCCTTTTTCTTGTGAGAACTTATCTCATGTTAGAGAGTCTATTTACTTACTTGTTTAGTCTATTTTGTAATATGAGCCCAAGTTTGTCTTGGCCCATTAGGGTTTTTCTTATTTTTGTATAATTCCACTTATCCTATTAATAGGAGAGGGGGTTGCCCTTCTATCAATAAGAGAAACTCTACATAAATGGGACTTCCCTATCATATCATGTTTTTTCACATGATTTTAGAGCATGATTTCTTGTGTCGTCCCTAACCCTAGGAGAGAGAGATCACAAAGAATACAAGCCTTCCCTTGCAAGCGACCATTTCTAGGTGTTGCTTGGCTTCCCGTAGGGATTTCTCATCCCCTCTTCTTCTTGGAATCATCTCCCTGAGTTGTCACCATATTCAAAAACGAAAGTATCTGCTTTCAAGTTCTTTCTATAGATATGCATGGACCTCCATGCTACCACCATGATTTGTTGTCTTTGGAGTTGCCATATCTACCTTATTTTTCATCGTTGTCTACTCTGTTGCCGATCTATATACCTCCATCATCTACTCCGCTACTGATCTACACTTCCTTTATATAACCTTTGCAGATCTACACCATCATCATCTACATCATTGTAGATCGACACTATCTTTTTCATACATGCATCTATTGACATCTATTCCTAGATATTAAATAAATATATCCCCTTTTTGGTGATTTTGGGGACATATCATCCCTATATTGATATGGTGGAGATCTAGAAGCATTGATCCATCTTTTGTTGTCTCAAGGGGTTTCCTTATGATGTTTGCTGCTAACACGGTGTGTCACTTCTTGATAAAGCATGCAGGCGGTGTTTGGATTTGTTTGCGACTTTATTTGCAAAATCTTCCCAATGACTTTCCAAAATTTTGCAGGGTGTACCATTGATTTTGACTTTCCACTCCAGCCACTCTCTTGGATCTTTTCATGGTTGGCATGAGGGGGAGAATAGAGGATGATGAGTAGAGAGAAGAGATGAGATAGAGGATAGAATAATAATACTTTAGTTTTGTTGTTCTATGGATCTTCATGCTACTTTTTGCTTCTTTTTAGTGTTATTTTTTGCTACTATATGGATCTGTCTTCTGTAATTATTCATTTGTCTACCTTAAGAACAATTTGAGAAACTTATTCATCATCATCTTGCCTGCTACTATGAAGTTATCTACTTCACTTGTTCTATCTATTGACTGATTACTGTTGCTACTTTACTTGTGCTATCTGATGTTGATTTTTTGTCTAGCAATGTCATTCTTGCTACTTGTGCTATGATTAGCACGTCTTACTTGTTGCATTGTGAGTTTGCACTATTTGTAGTCCGTTCTCCACTTGCATGTTGACTATTGGTATATGCCTACACACCTCTACTGCTAATGTGACCCAACACTCTCTGGAATGTGATGTCTGCTATTGTGATGGAAACTATAACATGAGAGAAGATGACAAAGATTTCTATTGGTGATGTTACATATACATGATGGTGTTTCATCTATATGGATCTTAGAGTCCATTATCTGCTTTCTACTTCAGGCACTGTTCTTCAATCCATCTACATTCTCTACTTTTTCTAACTATGTGCTAGCACTCTCTAGAATGTTTGTGCCTTGTGCATGTTAACTCTATTCTTGTCCATGCTTTGTATGCACGTTGACTACTAGTTCTCGTATTCCATCACTCCCTGGTCTACTTATTGTCAATAGTGATTGAGATGTAGACCATGATGCCTACATGTTGTTGTTTAGTTTTGCTCCAGATGACACTTCTCATGATCAAGAAGATCCTTCTACCTTCCTTCCTACTTTGTGATTATCTATTTGAGGGGGAATATTTGAGTGATTTATTGTAACACTAAGGGGGGATGTTCTTGTATGGGCTTGGTTTATCTTTTATTGTTTTGCTCTAGTCATCTATTTTCAAGTTGACATGGGATTCTCCCAAGCTCTAGCTTGAAGGGGAGTCTTAGAGAGTCCATTTACTTAAGTTGTTTAGTCTATTTTGTAATATGGGCTTATGTTTTTATTGACCCATTAGGGTTTGTCTTATGTGTGTATGCTTCCCCCTTATACTATTCATATGAGAGGGGGGCTTCCCTTCTATCAATAATAAAAACTCTACACAAACGGGATCTCCCCATCATATCGGCTTTCCACATCTCATAAGATCTCCCATTTGAGGAGAGAGGAATCTGGCACACCCATATCTAGCCACAATCTCTAGCCCTAAGTGGGTCGCCTTATCCCTGGATATCCCTTTACATTGTGAGTGATTCTATCATAAAATTTTCCTTAAGGTGAGAATAATCTCAAACACTTGTAATGAGTCACAATCTCTAGCCCTAAGGAGGTCTCCTTATCCTTGATACCCCTTTACCTTGTGAGTATTTTTCTCATAATACATCCCCCAAGGAGAGAGGAATCTTACACAAACATGTATCTAGTCACACCCTTTGACTCTTTAGTGGGTCGCCTTATCCTTGGATATCCCTTATTCTTTTGAGCATTTCTCCCATAATATATCCCATGAGGAGAAAGGAATATCACACACTCGTATCCATCCACAGTATCTGGCCTCAAATGGATCATCTTATCCCTAGATATACCCCTTCCCTTGTGAGAGTTTCTCTCATAAAATTTCCCCTAAGGAGAGAGAAACCTCACACATCAAACCCCAACCACAATCTCTAGCCTAAAGTGGGTCACCTTGTCCCTGGGACCATCCTAACTTCACCCATGTACAATAAACAACCACAGTCCACATGCTTTTTTATGATGCTACTAGACATATCTCTAGACAAGACTAGAAAAACGCATTCATATAAATCAATCTAGGGGCATGTTCCTCTCCTCATACGATTATCTCTGACTGTTTCCACTGACATCACTAGTACAAATTTGACATTTAATGTCACTTTCATTGATGTCATTTCCTTAGAAAAATCGTCACCAATCTACCAACAACATTGGTTCTTCACACCAACCATCACCATATGTGAAGTCCTTATGACTTAGAAAAGACACGGGTACCTCTTTCACTTTAAAGTTAGTTTATATTAAAAGAAATCGATGTCTAAAATTGCCTGCAAAATACAACTTTTAGGGGAAAACTTTTTTCCTCCAAAATTTTCAATCGGGCATCGGTTTTGCATATAACTAACAACAAAGTGTTTGTGCCATGCCCCCACGGAAAAAAAAATCCCCCATTAGTCATCAGGTCTACTAAATAACCGATGACTAAGTCCAAATGGTAGAACTCAATGTTTTCCTATTGGTGATCGGTCTATGTCAGTTTTGTTGAAGAAACCAACAACAAGGTCTTTTTGGGCCATGTCCCCACAAAAACATTTCCCCCAAAATTGCTTCTCCGTTGTCAGTTTTTCTTGATAAGCCGACGAATATACCCTAACTCGAGGTCAATTTTTTTTTGGTATGTAGTTATTCATTAGTTATATCAAACATAACCAACGACTGCCTTTAAACTATTTTTTCGGGTTTTTTTACCAACCAACAAATATGGCCCTAAACCTAGTTCTTTTTTTTGTTTGTATATGGAATTAGTTGTCGGATATGGTTTACAAAACCAATGACTATCTCCAAATTGTATCGTCGGTCTCTCTTTGAACCGACGACAATGGCCCTAAATTGGGATCTATCTTTTATTTGGGTAATGAGTTAATTGTCAATTTTGTATGATTAACTGCCGACTACATGCTTAGTTGTCAGAACAACCGACAACTATGGATAACTTAATAGAACCCACATAAAATATACGTTCTCACCGTCTCTATTTCATCACAATTTCCACCTAGGTCTCTGGCGATTCCCCCCTCTCCAGCTGCTCAATCCACCATCGCCGCTGCTTGCCACCGTCATTTCTCATTGCCTCTCTTCCTCTAGCTATTACCGCTCTCGTTGTGCTCTCTTGAGGAGCTTCTCACCTAAGGGAATTTGGGCCTAAGCTATCTGCCTCCACCTAGGTCTCTAGAGCTTCTTTTGGAGCTTCTACTAGTGAGATAAGGCACCTGCTTCCCCTACTACTAGGTAAGAGAGCTCCCCTATGCCATCATGTCATTCATGGCCAACTAGTAGAATGTGATTCATAATCTACATTACTCCTTGTTGTTTTGTTTCATAGCTTAATTTTTGGATGTATGTGAATGAATATGGCCCTTAAACATGGTTGAAGGTTACATATCCCCCAAACATCCCACTAATCTAGTTACCTTGTTGATAGTGAATCAAATTTTTTATGGTTAGTTACTTATTGCTCTTGCATTGATTAGTGTCAATTAGGTTTGCTATATCTTAGTTAGTGTAATTTACCTTCTTTCCTTGTTTGTTAACCTTAATTTCTAGTTTAACTTGGGTCATATCTCCCTCCCCAGGTCATGGATAATTTGTGTAATGATTATTCTGATGATGAACATGCATGTACATTGGAGATGTTAAAACCAATGTTATAGTATATGGTACCTAGACTAGGGTATGATTAAGATTACAAGATGTCGCTATTGTAAATCAACTCATACATTGTTTTTAATCTTAGGACCTCTTTGAGGGACACTTTTCAAAGATCTAGTCAAAAATCTCAAATCCAGGTGCCTAGTCTAGTTCTCTTAATTAATATTAATGTTTTCTTTCTCTCTTGATTAACTAATCCAAATGGAAGAATGAATTGAATTAAATGACGTTACATAAAACCTAGGATATGAACGATGAAACTAAGATCTTAGGTATAGGAATGAAAACATACATGTATTTTTTTGGCCTAGAAACCCGTTCGAGATTTACTCATTATGAGTAAATCTTAGATAGTCCCTAGTTTGGGACTATTCTTCAACACTTAATATCACTTAGCATGTAAGTGTATAATGTGGGTTTCAAGATCTTTTGTCAACACTTCCTCATTTGTTCTCTAAGTACATATGTTGGTGGACATTTGCCCATCTACATCAGTGTACATGGAGAACTGTGAGGAAATGCTACCGAAGTTTTCTTGAAAGCTGAATGCACATATACACTTACTAGTGAGATTAGGTGCTCAATAATGGGATAGGTGGTACACACATTCATAACTAAACCCTAAATCATAATCTATAAATCATAAACCCTAATATTTAAACCCTAAACCCTAATCGATAAACTCTTATCCCTAAATCTAAAATAATAAATCCTAATATATCTGTAAATCCTTAACCTAATCAGTAAACCCTAAACCCTATACTTTTTTTCTCTTTGATCATAGAATGGACAGATCATGGATGTCCATTCTAAATCACTTCACCCTAGAGTTTATTACTAGTCTTGATCAGTTTATAAGATTTGTGGAGGAACATAGGAAACAATTTAAAGATATGTTCTATTGTCCATGTAGGCATTGCGATAACAACTTGAAAGTCAACACTAGTGACAAAATCAAAACTCATGTCATGTGCAATAGTATTGTAGAGGTCTATATAGAATGGTATTGGCATGGAGAGATTCCAAAATTGAGATGAGTAGATGTCGATAGAAGAACTTGTGTTGAAGAAGAAATTATTGTCGATGATGTAGATGTGAACGGATCGATTTGATAGACATGGTTGATGTGGTGCTAGATAGTTGTGGGGTAGAGCACACTGATCCACCTTCCTTATTTAGGAACATTTTGCATGATGATGAGATATTGTTATACATAGATTGTACTAAGTTTACAAAGTTGAGTGATGTGTTGAGATTGGACAATCTGAAGGCTAACAATAGATGGAGCGAGAAAGGCTTCTTGTCATTGTTGTCTTTGTTGAAAGAAATTCAACATGAAGGCAACGAGATTCCAATCTCAACATACAAATTAAAGAAAATATTATGCCCAAAGGGAATTAAGGCTAAGAAGATACATGTAACATACTAGATCTCGGACCCTACCCTGGAAGTTGACATTTTGGACTTAGCCAAACAAGGTTGAAGGTTAGACCTAAATAGATGTTGAGTATAACCCCAATGAGATAATGCATATATAGATCACCTTAATGTAACCTAATGTAACCTAATGTTCTAACATTAATCTTAGGTTTATAATGGATCATAAAATATGCCACATAACTCATTTTCGTTAATATGAAGATAAGAAACTTAATTGGATGAATATTTTAGATAATGGGCCATATGACATATCTCATAAAAATATGTCTCAAAAGTGGAAACAAACTTCAAATTCTAAATCTACATATCAAAATCAGCATACATGTCAAATTTCATCTAATTTGGACAACATTGAAATATTAGGATATGTTTAGGAGAGACAAAATGAGTAAAAGGAATAAGTAATGAATAATGTGATTATATAACTTTAAAATATGTAAATAATGGCAAATTAATATTCAACATATCAAATATAACTTGTGGAAGAAGTTTGGTCCAATTTGGATGTTGTTTGTGCAAGTTATGCAATTTTAGGTACATTCTGGAATTTTCTGCAATTTATTCATTTGGGAGGTTTTCTTTGCAAATTTTCACATACATTATAACCCTATATATTCCCTTACTATTCTCAAGTTTTTGAAACATAGGGCACCTAGTTGCACCTTGGTTTGAAGGTGTTTCTTTCCAAGGGCATTTTAGGGATTACCCTCTTTATAAATGAGCTTATCTTTAGAAGCTATCAACCAATGGGGTTATTTCTTTGATTGGAGGTCGGTTGGGATGGCCTATAAGTGTCCATAAACCGACATTTGATATTCAAGAAGCCTTTATGAGCTGTCCTCTTACATTGCCATGAAATCCCTAGGCTAAGGACACATGGAAAGCTCCATGGACACCTCATTCTTGACTTCTTCCTTATCTATAAAGGTTTGCATGCCCATAGGAACCCTTAGCATTGGACACATGGAAAGTAACTTGACACCTTGTGCTTGAATTCTTCCTTATCCATAAAGGCTTGCATGTCCATGGACACCCTTATACATGACACATGGAAAGTCTCATAGACATGTCATACTTGACCTCTTTCTTTATATAGCCATGTCTACCCCTTCCCAACTGCAAATTTGAAAACTCTTGCTCTTCTTTCTTTCCTCTAGATTAGAGCATAACTCCTACTCTGTTTGGCCATGAAGGTTATGTCCCAAGGTAAAAGAAGGTGCCTACTTTGGCGAAGAAGGCTCCTAGGGTTCCAAATTTCTCTATTGAGGATTTCTTAAGCTCCTCCTTGATGATTTTAACCAAAACTAGTAAGTATCCTCCTTTCCTTCCCTATTTTCATGTTGTTAGTCTTCCTTACACCTTCCTCTAGGTCGTAACCCTGGTATTTCATGGTGAAACCCCACCTAGAGCCCTTAAACACCCCATGTCCATGTTCTTTTGTTAAGGTTTTCCACCTCTAAATCGGAGAAGGTGCTTCTTGCTCGAGATATGAGCTTTGTTGGAGAAACTAGCCTCTCTAAGCTTGGGAACCTTACTTATTGGACCTGTACACCTTCCCTAGAGGTTCTTTGGAGGCCTAGGCTTGACTTGGACTATTTAGACTCTAAAGTTGAGGTATGATTGCATCCCACATTATTTCTATATTGAGCGATTTCTAATTCTTTGCTCTAAATGTATGATGTATCCCCTATTCTTCTATGTTGAGAAATTCACCTATGCTTATTCATTCTTGTTGTCCTATGGACATTAGCCTATGCACAATGTCTTTTCTTTTTAAAATCATGGTTCATGTGAACTACCTTATTTGATATTGATTATAAGATCATGGATATTCTTTTGAACTCTTATCTTATGCTTTGTTCATGATGGAACTCTAAAAGATGACATGTGATGTCTTTTGCCCACTTATGAGGTTGATGTATATGTTGGTCACTTATGTGGTGACTAGTTTATATATTCTGGCTATACTTTCTACTTGCCTCTATATTTAACATGCTATGTGATTTAGTAGCACTAGAGTAGTGTAATTGCATTGATTTTTATGACAGATGTGTTATTTCTTGCCAAGCATATGTGATATTTCTTGCTCTTTTTGGGATGGAAAGGAACCTCATACCCAGGGCAAGATGTGTTATTCTTGGCCCATGTTTTGTATATTTGGGAGATTGGCAGTATTCCTTTCTCTATTAGGTTTCAAGTTTATGAGACTTGGCCACCTTTGTGTTTATATTATTCTAGGGCTATGTTTATCTCACATGCATGCAGGTTGATGATATGGGGTGTGTGCCCTAATTCTTTACATGTGCTTGTGTGGCACAATCTTTATGTTTTATTAATGGCAAGTATTCCTTTGTTATCATATGATTTCAATTCCTTTTCTCTTGATACACATTTGGATGGTCCTTATCCTTTCTATGGGAAGCCTTTTATATTTGATGGCCTTTATTCAATATATTTATCAATTTCCTGTTTAATATGCACATACCAACCTTTGCTGATGTCATCTATTTTCTCTTCTTGCAGGGGTATGCTTCCAACCCTAGGTGAAGGACTTGGATGATAAGGTATTAAGTTTTGGACTAGCTTAAGGAGTTAAAGCTTGGAGACAAAGTTGTTATGGTTTAGATTTCCCTCTACTTAGATCCTTATGTTGTATCATACATGTAAACCCTTATGGGATATTATGATGTACTTTTGTAATCTTTTGTGAAAATTGAATATAGTCTACATTTTTATTCCGTTGCTATACTTTGGTTGTTTTGAATACCATTTATTGAAATTTGAAAATGTTACACCTATTCCAGCATACATTTGAGTGTGTTTGGAATGGATGTTTTATTCTTCAAATTTTTAGTAAGGGGGTGATCCTGCCCTCCTTACAATACATGCATGCCCGAATGATTGTGTATTATTTCAAATGGACTATGTCAATTTGAAAGATTGTACAAAATGTGGGGTGTCAAGGTATAAAATGACAACTTTGGGGAAGTCCAAAACTATCTCTCCTGCCAAGGTGATGTGGTATCTATCTATAATACCATGGTTTCAATGTTTGTTTGTCAATCTGATGGATGTAGAGAACTTAAGGTGGCATGCAGAGGTCAAGAAAAATAATGATGGGATCCTACGACATGCGTCTGATTTCCCATAGTGGAAGAAGATTAATTTATTGCACCCTGAATTTGGTGAAGAAGTTAGGAATTTAAGACTTGAGCTTTGTACTGATGGGATGAATCCATACGACACATTGACCAGTCAACATAACACTTGTCCTGTTATGCCTGTTATACACAATCTTCCTCCTTGGTTGTGTATGAAAAATAAGTATGTTATACTGTCATTTTTTATATCAGGCCCTAAACAACCTGGAAACGATATTGACATTTATCTTGAACCTCTGGTTGATGACTTAAAGAAACTTTGGGGTGAAGGTGTGATGACCTATGATGCTTCACATAGAGAGCCATTTCATTTGCATGTTATGTTGTTTTGTACTATTAATGACTTTCAAGCATATGGGAATTTGTCTGGATACAGTGTAAAAGGATCCAAAGCATGCCCTATACGTGAAGAGAATACTGATTCAATATGACTAAAACATGGCGGCAAGACTGTATATCTTGGTCATCGAAGGTTTCTTCCAAAATTCCATCCTTACCAAAGGTTGCGCAAAGCATTCGATGGATCAAATGAGTAATGGAGTGCCCCTAATCCTATAGCAGGGGAGGTTGTGTAATGACCCTGCCTCCCGGTAACCCCCAATTAAGGGGGACTAGAAGGTCAGAGACGTTATCCCAATATTTCAGGATCAGTGGTTAAACATTTAATCAATAATAATTATCAAATTTTACTAAAACTAAACTGGAAAGCTGGAATAAAATAAATCTCTTGCATACCTTGTAAAAATTTTGGATTTCTAAACTTCTATCCACATATGGAGTCTATCTATCTAATCCTCCTTGAATTGATTATTCGTACCTTCACAATGTTTCAATTTACTGTTTGTCCTTTTCAAAGATTGTACCTAAAATGTCGACAATCAAAACGTCGATCAGTATATTTCTATACCGGTAGGTGGGAGACAAACACAATTTCACAAATAATTTCTAACAACCTAATTATCACAAATAAGTTATTAACAATCCAAATTACGTTTTCAATGTGACATTCTCAACCACTTTTGTCCTAAACCCTGGATTACCCTCTCTTACAGTTTTGTCCTTGCAAGGGACATAAGGCCACCTTCTACATCCTGAGCTTGGTGCCTGGGGTCACCTCTTGGTGCCAAATGGTCTTCCCTCTGGGGCTTGACCGAATAGACCTTCCCTCTGGGGCTTGGTCATGCATCATACATCAAGGTGGCATGTAGGTTAGAGAATGCACATATATACTTAATTGTGATAATCATAGTGACTTTATAGGATTGCATAAATAAACACTCAACGGTTTAGGTTGCATCCAATCGATCAAACATTCGAGAAATCTTTGTGAAACTAGATCGATTATTCATAAATAACCACATACCTGATCCAGAGTAACTTGAGGTCCAAGTAAGAATAATCAAGAAACAATCAAGCAATCAACAATATCTTGAAATTAATGCATAACACCCATGTGTCATTATTTTATCCAAAACTTTTTCAAGATTGACTTGGATTCCACCTTAAGATTTCTAGGCCAACTTTAGGATTTTATTAGGGTTTTAGCCTCCATAATGCATTTATCACTTTTAATGCTCTTTTGATCCACAAACCCTAATTTCAACATCATAGGCATGATTGAATTCCAATTAGGTCAAATATATCTTTTTTACACTAAAACCTCCATGTTTATCCTTTTAGGTTATGTCAAGATCATTAAGGCCAATTATCATGTTCAGGTTCCATAGAATTGACAATTCAACAAAGAATTATAGTTCGATTCTCAAAGGAATCCTAATTACTATATTTCACATCTTCTAGGTTAGCAAACCCTAATTTATCATTAATTCCACTTTTATACACTAGGAAACTCTAATTACCAAATTAAGGGTATTTATCCACAATTAATCCAATAACACTATTTTCATGCCTTCTAGATTGATTCTCATATTTAGATTCATTAAATCTCATAACTACCTGAATTAGGGCTTTTAACCCTTTTAATGCACTATTAAAATCATGAAACCCTAAATACACAAGTTTTGAACATATATCTCTAATTAGATCCCTTTCATCATATTTATGCAATTAAGTCAGACTTTGATTACTAGTATCAACTAACTCTATCAAAAACATTAATATTCAAAAGCTAGGGTTTTGATCTAGTTAGATTATTTAAAGATACAAACTTTAGATACTTTTCGAACTAGAAGAAAAACTAGGCTCTGTTAGTATTTTTATTGAATTCCTTGTATTTTTCTGAGCAAGATTCATATATAATACTTCTTAATCTGAGTTACCAATTATTTCCTAGGAATTAAACAAGATAAGGACTAATGGACCAATAGGCTGCTGCCACATCATCCACTTACCTGGTTTCTTTGCTTTTTGCTTATTTGAGTGGCCAGACTACCGGAAAGACACTTAGGCCCCCGAGTCCTAGCACATCAGTTAGGGGCAAAATAGTAACTCGGCTGGTCTTCATCTTCCTCCTCCCGCCACGCTAACTCACGCGAGTAGCAACCAGGTCGTGGTCAACCCAGAGGTTGACCCGAAGCTATAGGCCACCCGAGAAGTACCCAAGGTGCAAAACACCGCGGCGAACCTCCCCGAACTCATGGTTGAAGTCAATTTCTCCGGATTTGGCTTGTACAGGGTGGATGTCATGGAAGCTCGCCGGCAGGTTAGAGGAGAAAAGGGCAAGAGAACTAGGACTAGATAGTGGAATTGCAGCCTGCTTTCAAAACCGTAGGTTTGGCCGAGGCTTGCGCTCCTTGGGTTTCCCTCACACGGAATGGGAAGACCCTATACTTCTAGCCCCAAGAACGGCGGCCGAGAAGCCCAAGTTTCCTGAATTGGGCAAAACTCTATTAATTAACAATAGACCAACTCGGATTGGTCTCCCAAATTCATTGGGAAGGTTTCCTAATCCAGTTGCGCCTTGGATCGCAAGAAATCTGATCGGGTAGATCTCCACCTGCTGTTCTCGGTTTAGTATTTTCCAAAATAAGATGGAAGACAATCTTATGATCGTCTGATTGCCATCCAATGGCCACCGTTGGGCGTGACACATGCCTGGGCCGGGCCCAAGGTTCCTTGTTGAATTAAATCTGTGACATATATTTATTAATCAAAATATCTTTCCACTTTAGGATAACTTGCAACAAGCATATCTCTCAAACCGTTTATCCTTTTGATCCCAAATTTTAAGGTAAAGTCTATAAAAACTTAACATACTTATATTCCAAGTTTGAAGCCGAAACTCAAAAGAAATAACTCATTTTCTTCATTTGCAAGTCAAAGATTTATAAAGCATGTATTATGTATAAAAACACATATTTTCTCTCTCCTTCTTTCCTATTTTCTCTATTTCGATTTTCATAAACATTATAAGGCAAGTGGAGTCGAAGCCACTCTATTGTAGCCACCTATATCTCATTCTAGAGATTTCTATATATTCCACATAAATACATTGCTTAATATCCATTATCTTTTATCTTTCTCTAATATTTGGACTTTTCTTCTTTTCTTCTTTCTTATATCCATTATTGGATTAACATAACAATAGAAATCACAAAATCCACATCAAATGGGAAAATTGCAAAGAAACCCATTCTTACAAGCAAAGCACACAACCTTCTCAATTCAAGTCCATATTCATAAAATTATTACGTTTCAATTATGAAAACACATGTAAAATTGAGGTTGTAACATCCTTCCCCTCTTATAAGAATTTGCCCTCAAAATTCCACCAAACATACAAACAATTCAGGATAAGACTTCCCTATGTCCATCATTGGCTCATATGTTGCTTCATCCTCTCCATGGTGCTTCCAAAGAACCTTTATCATTTTATATTCTTACATCTGAGTTCTCTCTCACCTTGGTATCAAGTACCCTCATAGGTGACTCAGTATATATCGGCCTCCCTTGAAGTGTAATAGGTTCATGGATCAGCACATGGCTCGGGTACATTACATAGAGCTCTAGAACAGACACATGGAACACATCATACATCATAAGCATAAGCATCTCCACCAATCCATCTCAAATGGACTCATGTATCAGGGACTCATCCTTCTCAATTATAGCTCAGAGAGGTCGGGTTTTCATAACACATGCTCTCCCACAGTGCACTGCATGTCAGTCTGCTTCACATCATCTCACGACTCTTGTCGCCCCCGGGCTTTCTCAGCCATTGCACGATCAAAGCGACTTCATCTGCACACAATGTGGTCTCTCTGGCCTTCACAAGGTCCTCTTACCGACATCATCCTAATGAAGCGGTGACCGACACAGCCTCCCTTACAGAGCTTCTTACATCCCGATACTAGCTATGGTGGCTATCATCACGAGTAAACTCTTCTATGGGCAAGAACTGCTCCCATATATCACCCTGAACGAGCACACATGCTCTCACCAGACCCTATAAACTCTGGATCATACTCTCTTGACTGTCCATCAATCAGGGGTGATATCTTGTACTCAACTTCAATCTAGCATCGAGTTCTTCTTGTACCTACTTCCATAACATGGAAGTGAACTTGAGGTCATGCTCAAGATATTGAACTCAGATCACGATGTAGTTGAACTATCTCTCTCTCTCTCTCATATATATATATATATATATATATATATATATATATATATATATATATATATATATATAGTTCAACTGGACCTGTCACATTGAAAGGGCTCTGTCTCTCGGTGTAGTTGAACTATCTCTCTCTCTCATGTATATATATATAGTTCAACTGGATCTGTCACACTGAAAGGGCTCTGTCTCTCTCTTAGTCAAGGGATTAGGTCATCATGGTAAAGCGATCTACCATAACCCATATTGTATCCTGACCTCTCTGGATCCAGGGGAGGCTCATCTAAACATCTATGGTGAGAAACTTTCATTCCCTCTCGGGGACTCTTCATTATCTATAGCAACTCACCGAGTTACGAATGTTTGTCCTTCACATGCTCGGCGAGAAGCCACATGAAACTTTATATACTTCTTCATCTCAGATATTCAAAGTACTACTACAAACTATAACTATATTGGTAGTACTACAATGTACTTAACATCATGAGCCTCTACTTGTCATGATTCCTCAAGGTTGGCTCCTCAGAAACCCTAAAACACTCTAGTAGCAGGTTTCACCATCTTCTGCTCCTGAGAGGTGTATCTAAGGTTCTTACAACCATCCTTCTATCTCATCAAGCTCTAGGCTAGCTAACTAAGCAGCCACCTTGACCAACATGTCTGATGGTACCAGAGTGTTAGCCCTATATGCCTCATGAACTTAGGGTTCACCCAACAACCTCTTATAGGATCTCTATTGGCTAAACAAGACAACTGTGTCTCGACTAAGAGCATCCATTATCACCTTACATCTTTATGTGCTAGATAAGGGTGAAAACATAAACCTTCATATTCACCATTCATCATCTTCATCTTAGTTTTAGGTCTAACTGAGTCAAGAAAACTCCGAGCTCATCATCTTAGTTATCAAACTCAAACTTATATAACTCATAAATTCCATACTGCTCTTGATAGGAACATCCTCAAATGATGACTACCGTAGTTCTCTTCGTGTTTGTAAACCATCCATTCAACATACTCTTCAAAAGGTATGATACTTCCTCACATCATCTTTATCCTTAGTGTATGGCATGCGTATTGCCCTATCTCTCCCACCCATAACGAGAGGAAATAAGCATTTGGCTGCAGTCCAGATACAGAGTCCATCCCATTCCAAGAGTAGAGATGATACATCACACATCGCCAGGACACTTTCCAAACTAAGTTGAAACGTACATCACATGTATCCACAACATAAAAAACTCGATTATGGGTCTACACCCATGGGAAGACTTTTCCCATCACCTTTTCGATCTTAACATATCTCCTTTATGTACAATCCTTAGTCGTTACCTCAAGGTCTTTAGGGTGCTGACACTTTTGGGGTGATCTGACCCTTATGCATATAAGGAGTGCCTCTCACTTTTACCCCTTAGGCCCCATGAACTCATGAAGGTGGCCAACCTCCTAACCCATGGTCCTTGGGCAAAGGTAGTTGTTACCTCCCGACCCTATGGTCTCGTGCATCCAGGGGACAAACAACTCCTACTCCCATCGGTCTTATCCCTTCATGACCTTAGTATTGACTTAGGATTCCATCATAGCACATCTCATTCTTGAATCTTTACCCAAAACTCCATCATCCCTCTGGGCACTCATGGTCAAACTTACATCCTTTCATAGGGATCATAGCGACCTACCTAACCTGGTCAGGCCCCATAAGGTTACCTCCATGACAACATATCATCATGCCCCCTTAGATATGGTCACACATGGGTCTATAGATTCATGCTCATGCTATGTGTTCTCCACTTAGCTCATCAAGCTCCTATGAGAGACCTCTTTAGGTTATATTGCACATAAACAAAAGTTGGTACTCACCCTACAGAAAGGTCTCTCCCCAGGATGGGAGAAAACTATCTCTTGATAGCAACTAAGGTCACAAATGGTCTTACGTCTAGGGTTTACATCATTATGTGTATGCTTAGCCCTATCCAGCCACTAAGGCATGTAGCTAGCAAGAAGACCACCTACTAAACCATGCTAGGCCTCCGTGGTATGTCACACTTGCTCCTATCCCGCAACATTGGATCAAAATCATACACGCATATGTCACCAACCTATGCGAGAGGGGTTCATCCAACATATACCCTAGTCTATAGGGTTTCCTTTTCCTCTAAACATGAGGGGTGCCATGCTCTAATTTGTAAGAACTCAAGCATCTTCGTGAGCATCAGGCGCACCAGCTATGCTACTTCCCCTCTTAGGTCTAGGAATCCTAGGTTCACTCCTTATGCATCAACTGTCCAACCACAAACCAAACATGCATAAGGTAGGGCATACACTTCCCACCATTCTTCCACGTGAACAACACCTTGGAGCCCTACGCAAGGACAACCAACTTGGTGTGACACCTCATAAATTGTTATCGTACCTCCCCAGGGTCTAAGGAACTCTCCTTTAAGGTAAGGTAGGCACCTACAATTCCTGTACATCAACTCAAGAAGCCTCTTCCCCTTTCCAGGGTTTGGTTCCTCTAATGGAAACTAAGATACAAAAATCCTCCAAGGATCATGCACGAGGCAACCACAACCAGCCACTTAGGTCATCCATTCTAGATCATAACATACCCAACTTCTCACGGTTCTTCATGTCTTGTAGCCAAGGTCTCCAACCTTCTTCATCAGGTCTTGCTCTCTCTCTAGAGATAACCCTACAATCAACCTTACCACTAGAGTTTCTCTCTCTAAGAAGGTGAACCAAGCTCTTAAGGATACATGTATACACCTACATGGGTGAAACATATGATCCAAACCTATGTTCGATCAAGATTATTCGAAGCTCTGCATGTTCATCTCCTAACCTATCAGGCATCACCCTTCTGACCTAAGTCTCAACCTATTGCCAGCCCCATTTATGTTCTCTTCCTACATAGGTGCATGCTCTTCTATGCTCATATATGCCTATAAGGGTTTCTATACAGTCACTACTATCCTCTTCACTGAAGGAGCTATCCTTCACCCTAACAGGCACTAGCCTTCCAAGGTTGGGTCGCCAAAAGGTACTAGGTCAACCAACCTCACATAGCTCACGATTCTCATAGATACTCATAATTAATATGCATGTCAACCCATGTACATACATGCATGGTCAACTGTGATATCCAACTCATCTTGTCATCCCTCTTTCTAACAACCACTTAGGGTTAGGGTTAACACCATCCTCAGAGGATGCGTCAGGTCTCTACCTCTTCCTGGAGGCCTCTACCTCTAAGGCTCTACTCATCCTCCTATCAAGAAGGTCTAACCTCAAGGTTCTCCTGAGGCACAACAACACACACCATGCAACCTAAGCATGTAACTAATCTTTAGTTTACGCTTAAACTATTAAGCTTATGTCCATGACATCTTGTTTACATGCTTTTCATTATTTGGTGGAGGATTCATTAATCCTTATTACTCTTATCCCAAACACAAGAGGGGTGAGGAAGAGAGAGAAAAACCCTAAACCTCAGAATCTTAATTGAATTAGGGTTGAGAAGGGACGAAAAAAGATGAGAGAGTCCTAAATGTATCCTATTTCGAGTCAGAACCTCAGACATTGTCCAGGCAGTCACACTGCATCTGGGAGTCCTCGTGACCGACTAGCAGGGCGGAGAAAAATATTTCCAGCCCCCAGACCGTGATCCTTTTCTAAACACTTCCGACTTTGTAAAATCCTCTAATAACTCCCTCAATTCTATAGAGTTTGCAAAATTTAATAATTACTAAAGATTAAATAAGAAACCACAGCTCTGATACCAAATGTAACGACCCCGCCTCCTGGTAACCCCCAATTAAGGGAGACTATAAGGCCAAAGATGTTATCCCAATATTTTAGGATCAGTGGTTCGACATTTAATCAATAATAATTATCAAATTCTACTAAAACTAAACTGGAAAGTTGGAATAAAATAAATCTCTTGCATACCTTGTAAAAAATTTGGATTTCTAAACTTCTATCCACTGATGGAGTCTATCTATCTAATCCTCCTTGAATTGATTATTCATACCTTCACAATGTTTCAATTTACTGTTTGTCCTTTTCAAAGATTGTATCTAAAATGCCGACAATCAAAACGTCAGTCAGTATATTTCTATACCGGTAGGTGGGAGAAAAACACAATTTCACAAATAATTGCTAACAACCTAATTATCACAAATAAGTTATTAACAATCCAAATTACATTTTTAATGTGACATTCTCAACCGCTTTTGTCCTAAACCCTGGATTACCCTCTCTTAGGGTTTTGTCCTTACAAGGGACATAAGGCCACCTTCTTCATCCTGAGCTTGGTGCCTGGAGTCACCTCTCGGTGCCCAATGGTCTTCCCTCTGGGGCTTGACCGAATAGACCTTCCCTCCGGGGCTTGGTCATGCATCATACATCAGGGTGGCATGTAGGTTCGAGAATGCGCATATATTCTTAATTGTGACAATCATAGTGACTTTATAGGATTGCATAAATAAACACTCAACATCTTAGGTTGCATCTAATTGATCAAACATTCAAGAAAACTTTGTGAAACTAGATCGATTATTCATAAATAACCACATACCTGATCCAGAGTAACTTGAGGTCTAAGCAAGAATAATCAAGAACAATCAATCAAGCAATCAACAATATCCTCAAATTAATGCATAACACCCACGTGTCATTATTTTATCCATAACATTTTCAAGATTGACTTCGATTCCACCTTAAGATTTCTAGGCCAACTTTAGGATTTTATTAGGGGTTTAGCCTCCATAATGCATTTATCACTTTTAATGCTCTTTTGATCCACAAACCCTAATTTCAACATCATATGCATGATTGAATTCCAATTAGGTCAAATATATTTTTTTACACTAAAACCTCCATGTTTATCCTTTTAGGTCATGTCAAGATCATTAAGGCCAATTATCATGTTCAGGTTCCTTCGAATTGACAACTCAATAAAGAATTATATTTCAATTCTCAAAGGAACCCTAATTACTATATTTCACATCTTCTAGGTTAGCAAACCCTAATTTATCATTAATTCCACTTTTATACACTAGGAAACTCTAATTACCAAATTAAGGGTATTTATCCACAATTAATCCAATAACACTATTTTCATGCCTTCTAGATTGATTCTCATATTTAGATTCATTAAATCTCATAACTACCTGAATTAGGGTTTTTAACCCTTTTAATGCACTATAAAATCATGAAACCCTAAATACATAAGTTATAAACATATATCTCTAATTAGATCCCTTTCATCATATTTATGCAATTAAGTCAGACTTTGATTACTAGTATCAACTAATTCTATCAAAAACATTAATATTCAAAAGCTAGGGTTTTGATCTAGTTAGATCATTTAAAGATACCAACTTTAGATACTTTTCGAACTAGAAGCAAAATTAGGCTCTGTTAGTATTTTTATTGAATTCCTTGTATTTTTATGAGCAAGATTTATATATAATACTTCTTAATTCGAGTTACCAATTATTTCCTAGGAATTAAACAAGATAAGGACTAATGGACCAATAGGCTACTGCCACATCATCCACTTGGTTTTTTTGCTTTTCGCTTATTTGAGCGGCTAGACTAGCAGAAAGATACTAAGGCCCTCGAGTCCTAGCACATCAGTTAGGGGCATAGTAACTCAGATGGTCTTCATCTTCCTCCTCCCGCCACACTAACTCACGCGAGCAGCAACCAGGCCGTGGTCAACCCAGAGGTTGACCTAGAGCTATAGGCCACTGGAGAAGTACCCAAGGTGCAGAACACCACAGCGGACCTCCCCGGACTCACGGCTGAAGTCAATTTCTCCAGATTTGGCTTGTACAGGGCGGATGTCATGGAAGCTTGCTGGCGGGTTAGAGGAGAAAAGGGCAAGAGAACCGGGACTAGATAGCGGAATTGCATCTTGCTTTCGAAACCGTAGGTTCGGCTGAGGCTTGCGCTCATTCGGTTGCCCTCGCACGAAATGGGAAGACCCTATACTTATAGCCCCAAGAACGGCGGCCGAGAAGCCCAAGTTTCCTGAATTGGGAAAAACTCTGTTAATTAACGGAACCCCATGAAACTTAGGGTAGACCAACTCAGATTGGTCTCCCAAATTCGTTGGGAAGGTTTCCTAATCCAGCTGCACCTTGGATCGCAAGAAATCTGATCGGGTAGATCTCCACATGTTGTTCTCGGTTTATTGTTTTCCAAAACAAGATGGAAGACGATCTTATGATCATCCGATTGCCATCCAATGGCCATCTTTGGGCGTGACACATGCCTGGGCCGGGCCCAAGGTTCCTTGTTGAATTAAAGATGTGGCATATATTTATTAATCAAATTATCTTTCCACTTTAGGATAACTTGCAACAAACATATCTCTCAAACCGTTTATCCTTTTGATCCCAAATTTTAAGGGAAAGTCTATAAAGACTGAACCTACTTATATTCCAAGTTTGAAGCCGAAACTCAAAAAAAAATAACTCCTTTTCTTCATTTGCAAGTCACATATTTATAAATCATGTATTATGCATAAAAACACATATTTTCTCTCTCCTTCTTTCCTATTTTCTCTATTTCGATTTCCATAAACATTATAAGGAAAGTGGAGTTGAAACCACTCTATTGTGGCCACCTATATATCATTCTAGAGATTTCTATATATTCCACATAAATACATTGCTTAATATCCATTATCTTTTATCTTTCTCTAATATTTGGGCTTTTCTTCTTTTCTTCTTTCTTATATCCATTATTGGATTAACATAACAGTAGAAATCACGAAATCCATATCAAAGGGGAAAATTGCAAAGAAACCCATTCTTTCAAGCAAAGCACACAACCTTCTCAATTCAAATCCATATTCATAAAATTATTACATTTCAATTATGAAAAGACATGTAAAATTGAGGTTGTAACATGTTGTTTATGAAAGAGTAAAAGACTTTGTCAATGAATTTGATAAGAGATCAAAATGTACCATTCCCATAAAGAGTGACAAATCTTTATTCAAGAAGAGGTCAATATTCTGGGATCTTCCTTATTGGAGTTCCTTAGTAGTTAGGCATTGTGTCGATGTCATGCATGTTGAGAAAAATATTTGTGATAGCATCATTGGTACTTTTTTGAATATACCAGGTAAAACTAAAGATGGAATCAAATCCAGAATGGACCTACGTGAAACGGGAATAAAGAAAAAATTAACAAAATTAGTTAGGAGTGATCAAAAACAAATTTACCTCTTTCTTGTTACATGTTGTCTAGAAAGGAGAAGAAAACTTTTTGTGAGTGCTTTCTTAATGTTAAGGTACCATAAGAATACTCTTCCAATATCCATAGACTGGTATCAATAAAAGATCTGAAGCTGATAGGTCTTAAATCTCATGATTGTCACACTCTAATGCAATAAAGTTTGCCCATGGCAATTTGATCTTTACTACCGAAGCATGTAAGGTTTGCAGTTACCACACTTTGTTTCTTCTTCAACACTCTATGCAGTAAAGTTATTGATCCTGAGAATCTCGATAAGTTACATAGAGAAGTGGTTGTTACCCTATTCCAGGTTGAGATGTATTTTGCTCCTTTATTCTTTGATATCATGGTACATTTGGTTGTCCATTTGACTAGGGAAGTGAAAATGTTGGGACCAGATTTTTTTGCGTTGGATGTATCCTTTTGAGCAGTACATGAGTGTTTTTAAAGGTGATGTTTGAAACTGTTATCGTCCTGGAGGGAGTATTATTTAGGGTTATGTGGTGAGGAAGGTTATGGACTTTTGTGGTGACTTTTTGAGCGGTAATGAAACTCCCATAAATGATAAGAATATTGAGGAATATTCTGGCAAAGGGATTTTAGGAGAATGAGTATAAGTAATCAGTTGTGAGATGTGGGAATAAGCTCACTTGCATATTTTACACAACATCGACAAAGTTAGTGTTTATAACATCAAACATATCAATTTCATCAACAAACAATATCCTCGAGCCAATTCAAGATGGCTTGCTAGAGAGCATAAAAAGACATTTATTAGGTGGTTTGAAGATAAAGTCTTATGTGAGCTATCACAAACACAAAATAATGTTGCTGAAAATATCAAATGCCTCACCTTTTAACCAAAAATGAATGTTATGTCTTATGAATGGTTTGGCATAAATGGGTTCTCATATTACACAAAGAGTTAAGATGATAAGAGCGTCGTCCAAAATAGTGGGGTCATCCTTCAAGAGTCTTCATTGTTTTTTTGTAGTGGATGAATTGGGTTTCACATTAGAAAATTTTGAAAAGATTGGCGAGAAGGGTGAATCATTCATAATGATATCATAGGTAAAGAAAGTATTTATATCAATGATCTTGCAAATGAAAGATGATCGGTTGTTCTCCTGGTAAAAGATAGTTCATTGAAGATCCTATAGACGAAGAAGAGTACTTGACAAGTATGATGACTCCATTCCTTTCTCAGTTGGCTTACCAACACCAAATATCGAAACTGACATTGACTTATATGTGCATGGAGATCACACTGAGGAAAAGTTAATTGATAAAAGATCACAACATTAGAGAAATGCTTTTATTTTTTTAAAATGTTAGATGTTCATTTTACAACCTAATATTTCATTGTTTGACTTTTTTATTTGACATTTTCTCAGGTAAAGTCTGGACATGATGATGATTACCGTGAGGATGAGAAGCATCACGATGTGCACCTTGACACTGGTGTAAGTTGTGCATTTTACAATATGTCTATCTTGTTGTATTGTTTTATCACATTTATAAGTTATATCTGTTTTTGACCTATATGTGTTTTTTTTTCAATTTTAAGTTGAGGATGTACGTCCTGAGGATCTTGTTCAACTTGATGAGTAGCATAAAAAACATCATAAATAAGGGGCATCACTATCATGAACAAGTTGATACAACAAATGGGTAATGGACTGAAGTTGGTCGTTGAGTTTGATCAAGTAGGAAATCCTATTGGAAAGAACTAGAGCTCTTTTGTTTCATATCTTGGGATTCTTACTTGTAGCCATTGTAGTATAGCAGTAGAATCTTAGCATACAATTGATAAAAGCAAGAAATACTTCATATGGAAAGAACTATGTGAGATATATTATCATTTGCAATTATGTTTTTAAAACTATTTACAATTCTTTTTTAAGAACATTCTATTAAGTATATAAACTTTTGCAAAGCATATATGACCTGGATGAAAAATTGCATCACAAAAAAGGTGATGCAATGCTGTGAGAGAGTACTGAGGAATTATAGGACAACTCGGACAAGACAATACATACAAGAAGCTGATAAGAGGAAGAAGTCAGTCACTGAGCAATGGAGTTATCTTGACCCGATGATGTGGGAGGTGCTTGTTGCTATGAAAAACATTGATGAATTCAAGGTATTAGCCTCACTCCTCAATTTGGGTACAATTTACCTTGACCTTGATTGTTATGTTTTAGTTACCAATTACTATCGATGATTGTCACTAACCAGGCTACAAGCAATGCTCAAAGAGAAAGCCGTTCAAAAAATATGCACAACCACACGATGGGTCGAGGTGGCTATGAAAATCTTCGCCAAAAGCTACTACATGCATCTTTTTCTCAATAGCCTACTCCTGGGACTATTGAGTCATCTACTACTACTATCATGGAGCCAGAATCTCAGTCCCATGAACCAAACGAATACCAAAGACATCATTCAGAAGAGTGAAATGCTCAACATACATGAACAGATAACAAGATAAAGGCACCAACATAATCTCGACAATCAACAATATTATTAAGCAACATTCTTTTATTACAATATTTCAATTACATGTTCAAGAGTATAATTTTTTGAGTCTTCTCATTACACTATGGATCGAACAACAAGTACACCTGACATAGCTCATGTCACACCCACATCCCACGATTACTACTAATCATGAGATTAGGGTATAAGTTTGAGGATTATACTTGATACAAAGTTCACTCCTAATTTTTTTTCCTTTTTATTTCAAACTCTTTGTTTTCTCACATCCAATCACATAAAAAACTTTACAAGAGAATTAAACTTTTATTACTCTAATATGATCTCAACATTAATTATACACATCCATACATTCATTATGTTTCTCACACTTCCATGTACATACAACATGATAATCAGATACATTCTCTCTTATTAAGGAAACAAAGATACAAACATCATTTACAACTCTCTCACTTCTATACAAGGACCTAGAGTGATAGGGACTGACTGAACTTAACTGATCTCATACTTAACTCCTGTGGTAGATCTACTCTGATGCATTGACCTTCTTCAAATCCACGTGGTTTCCCTAAATATTGTGAGTAGAGGGGTGAGCCTACTCACTCAGTGAATGAGTACTTCAAAGAAATAGTCTAAATCACTGATATAATTATAGATATACTTTTGAGCAACTGATATCAATTATAACAACAGTAAGATTTAAAGAGTCTAATCATTGACAATCATAAATATGGCAGGATACTCTAGATATCTACAAGAGTGAATCAATATATGAAATGCTTGATTGATCATAAAGAGAACTAATAACTCAGAAACATGCAAAGAATAATTCAATAATTGTGCACACTTGTTTAACCTCTCATTTATCTTATTATGCCCTGAACCCACATGAGGTGTACCACAACATGTGAAAGAAGAACAACAAGCTATGATCTCACTGTACAAGGCTTAGAAGCATGCCCGAGTTCCTAAGCCTATCTCTTGAGTAAGACCTCGTATGCAGTGGGCCTCGGCACGTCTGCCTCTCAACGGCTAATTGGAGCAGCCAGATATCTCAGACTCCACCTCTCAACCTGGGTACTCAGGCGGTGAGTCAAATCCCTCAGGCTTATTGTTCATCAATGGACCTACTGACCACTAATCACTCAACATGTAACACAGGTATCATCGGCATCCCCGGTTGGTGTTGGGTACCACACAACTGTAAGGAGTCTTCCCTACTGGTCAAGACCCCCACACCCTACAGGTGTGATCTAGCTTACCTCGATCTGAATCACCTCCAGTCGGGAAGTCGTTTCCTCCTCACAACGCATGCCTCATCCTGTGAGGACTCTACAGTGTTCAGGGCATCTACATGTCTAATTCACTCTTGAAATTCACAATTCAATCATCACATCAACATATCTTTATTCATCTTTGTAAACCGTTCATTTAATAAACTATCTGATAACATTTATCACAACTTAACTGTTAAGCATAACCATATCTCATACTGAGAAACATTAATATCACAATACTTGATTCTCTGAACACCCTATCGTTAGGGTTTCATTTACCTCATTCACTTATCACATAACTCGCATAAGGGTTGTATACATCATACATCAAGAATAACATTGAATTAAGATGTCTAGTTGCAAACCTCCAACTTTCCATTCATTTAGGGTTTCACCCTCCTTACTAATATATCAAGCAAACATTAATATCATAGAATGAAATCCAAGATCTTAACTGACAAATATGTAATATGCATACAAATTAATTAATCATTTGTAATCAAGGAGATTCAACTAGGCAAACTTCTTTATTCAATTATACAACAAATTCAGTCGTAGCCGAAAATCCTAAATTTCATTTTACTTTTATAACCTCTGTAAATACTTTAAGAATTATCACTTAGATGAATTATACCCATTTCCAATATGATTTCATCATCTGAAATTCGACACAATAGATAAATCATCCATTTCATATCAACTTGCGAAAGCCATGTCAAAAAGACCATTTACAGTTTGTACACACATACTAAGCAATTGAAAATTATTAATGATTGAACTCATTTTCGTGCATTCTACTATTTAAAAGAAGTACCCACTCACCCTAAGGTGTGAAAACACCTTAAAAACACAGCTCATCTATGAAAATCTCGATCTCATATCAAATCCCTAGCAATTCACCTAATTCTTCTTCCTTTCAACTCAGAAACTCTAGAAATGAGGGATTATGAAGAAAGAGTGAGAAAAGGGAAAGTTTTGATACCATTTCAGATAAAATCAGAGGAGGGACGGAATATTGACATGTGATAGAAGATTCACCATTAAAGTCTATGCAAAGAAGCTAAATTTACTTGATTTCATCATATCTCGGATAAAGAAACCCTAGATCAGCAATTCCACTACTTTCTCCTCTCAAACCCTAACTCTCCCTCTCTCTCTAGGATTTCATTTCTCTAGAATGAATCACTAATTATGAGAGCTCCTAGTGTGTTAGGTTGACCATATAGAGAAATTGAGCTGCTTGGGTGAATTGCACATTGACCCCTCACTAAACTTTTTCTTATTTCAACAAATTTTTCTATCATAAAAAAGTTACTATAATTCGTGTATTTTAGAGATAAAAACTTCTCCAAAAATTATGAAAATTTAGCATTTTGTTTGTAATTGAGTTATAAAGTTTCAATTAAAATTTCATATCATTCTGAGATACCATTAAATAAATAAAAATATAATAGTACACTGCTATCCAGAAATATGCAGAACAGTCGGTTGAAGAGAAAATGCCCCAGAACGGCCATGCTAACTGCCACAGCCGTGCTAAGATGGACCCAGAATGGCTGTGCTACGTACCACGGCCGTGGTGCATTGGTTTCATCATATTGAGTACAAAATTTGGTCAACAGTTTAATTCTTTCAAAATAGCTATGTGGACTAGCATGCCTGTGCCACCAACGACCTAACACGACCATGCTACCCACCATGACCGTGCTATCCAAGCCTCCAACTACCATTTTCATTGTCCTATACCTAAATCTATTATTCCTTCCGGACATAAGACAGTTTGGTGAAAACCCTAATTTCAATCGACTAGGGTTATATTTTCTCAAACCTTAATTATACATAGTGATAGCATACTTGGAGTTCTCATTAAGTTTACCACATCATAATTAAACTACCATCCTTAATCATGTTTAATAATGACCAATATAACTAAGCATGTAATCATCCACATAAACCCTAACTTGCCAATTAAGCTCAGATATGGTCATAACAACTCTCCCCCCCTTAAAAAGGTTTTGCCCCCATAACATCAATATGCAAGCAAAGTACATTCAAGGTTTATTTTAAGCTTCTAAAATCTTACATGTCATTATATTCTTGTATTTCATACTTGAATGTAGTTTTCAACATTAAGTCCTTTATTTTTTTTCTAATCACAACATATTTGAAACAATTATCAATGATAACAAACAAATTCTCTATGCCACAATCAATCATAGGATAGAGAGAGAAACAACCATTTCAATATTTTCATACTCTTGAGGTGTTACCTCAATATTTATAATCTGATCCAACTATCTCAATTCATACGGCTCAATATGTACTATTGTTCTGTATTACCTCTAAGTCATATTCACCATGTTGTTTTGAATTTTACTATTGTGCTACTCAAATAACAAAATAGTCTTGAGTTGGAAGACTAGATTCAACAACAATTGTACAATACTAAGAAGGATTACTGATATGAATGAATTAAACTATCAAACACCTTTAATTAACATATTGCATGCACATGTACAACTGAAATCATATGTAAAACAAATTTACATCCCTTAGTATACCTTCAACAAATTATACTTCTAAAAATAAATTCACATATTACTAAAAGCCATTATTTTCTCTTCTCTCTCCTCATTCATTACTACTTACTTTTTGCTACTTATCCTTCTCATTTTAATCATGTAGATTAAACATCCTTAAAATTGAAACATACAAGGTATGGATAGATTATTCATCATTCTTTCTATCACTGCAAGAATTTATTTTATATCACACTTCACTCATATTGTATTTTTCCTTTTGTTCAAATCACACTTCTTATATTTCAAATCTATTTCTTATCCTTTGCTCTGAATCATTTCCACATTGTTTATCTACCTTTCAGATTAGATACCTTTAAACCCTGGATTACTGTCAGTGCTAGTTTACTTCTCATAGTGCAAATATCATGATCTTGTTTATAGAGATGCTAGTATTCAAGGTCAAATCATTAGTGACATCCCTTGAACTACTACAACTCTAGACATTATAGGGTTTGGTCCTCAGTAGCATGGTGCTATTGTGATATGACTTTGCTCCCTTAATTTGATATACAAACCTTAGCTCTCTTGGGGTTTATTAAAGTCTTCCTTGTCTGTTCCACTTTAATTTTCTTTCTCTTACTTGACCATTTTGATAGATTACTTTTTGATAGATTACTTTTTGGATCTACCCTGCTAGGGTTTCATCATCATATTATGTGTCATTAGTATTTTCACTAGATGTGTCTCTCATGACGATTGTGTATCATTTATGATTTATTTCCTTATCACTTTATTCCCACATTGCTCTCATTAAGGAAGATATGAAAGAGAAGATGATTCTGAGACTTAGAATTTCTATCTTCAGTCATTCCCTTAATACATTTCTCATATATAGATTTAATTGGTTATCAACAAGGATACTTGAATAATTAGCACTTGCTTGAAACTCCTGACCTCTTTCTTTTATAATATATATTATTCCATCAAGTTTCAAACCCTTCCTTACTTTCCATAATCCTCTTACCATATATTATTCTTCCACCTGTCATCTTTAACTTCTAATATTTCTCTTATGACCATGTTGCTTATTCATGTGTATGATCATGTATACCATGTCGCACATATCTCTTTTTATCCTTCTACTAATGTGAAGTTGAAATTATAAATCAATAATCTCTCTACTAGTTTCACCTCATGTTTAATACATTACATATCCTTCATTTTAATTCAAACGACTCATGTATGGGTCAAACTTATTTTCTCTTTCAATCAAATTTTCCCTTCCTGAA
This sequence comes from Alisma plantago-aquatica, assembly GCA_963693085.1. NCBI lineage: Eukaryota > Viridiplantae > Streptophyta > Magnoliopsida > Alismatales > Alismataceae > Alisma > Alisma plantago-aquatica. The sequence goes on along the minus strand of OY856411.1, from coordinate 490,368,958 downwards.
TATTGTCTACCTTTGTATGACTTATACATTTGTTTAGCTACACTTTTATTCTTCTTTCAGAAACTAGTTTGTTGTTCTATAGAGACTTGGAATCCAAAGGTAGTAAGGATGAATGTATTCAACTTCATAATAAAGGTATACATTCCATGCTCTCAATTATATCATAACCCCCATTCCTTAATCAAGCTCATCATTTCTAACATTTCTCTTTGTTTCATCTAAGTTTGTTATCCTAGTCTTATGATTCACATGTTCATCTAATTCTCTTTACTTTAACTCTTCTGAAAATTCTTTACTTCTATGTACTTATCATATACTTAACTCTTTTCTTCCATTTTCCCTTTGCTTTGGAGTACATAAAAGCATTGTACTCGATTATATGATCCATTCCTCATGATTGATTCTTACTATCTTGACCCTTACATACTTTTCTCATATCTCTTCCATATTTCATATTTAGAGTTCATATAATACTAATCATTAAACTTAATCTAAACCTTATGTCATGTTCCTTTATTCCCAATTAAGGGTTTCTCATATGAGGCCCCAAAGTTGGATCTCAAATATCAGTTCCAACTGATTCTTAGCTATTATAATCTTTCCCATATGTTTCAACATCTTAGTGTATGTACATTCTCACTATGATGTGGGTCTAATTTATCTAGAGTCTACTCTTACTATATTTTCAATAGGAGTCATTAGATCCCAGTAACACACCCTACCAGCCAGACTAGACCAAACCTACAATCCTGAAGCCAAGAGCTACTCAGGATTAACTAACTCTTATTAATCTAAAACATGTCGAAATAATATCCACTTAGGGCAAACTCATTTAAACATAACTTCTGGTCTACTTGATACAAATAATATAAATAATAACTGAATCACTTCATGATACACAACAATATAAAACAACCATATATATTCTACAAACAGATAATCTGAATTCATATATAAGACCATTTCTATTGATCTTTAATCAAATAAGCAATATAAAGCAAGAGTTGTATCACATTCTATCTCTTACTCCTTCATTACTTTCCGGTCTCCTAACCCTAATATTTCTAGGGTTTTTCTCTAGCCCATCCTCCCACTGCATGCCTGGCCAGGGCATTCAGAGAAGAATAGATAGAGTAGCTTCATACTAGTCAACCTAGGTATCCAGATACTGAGCCAGGGTATCCAAATACCCAAACTTCCCAAAGCTATAGACACATCACCTCCTATCTGCCACACTTATAACTCTAATTTTCTATCCTAATGGTCCCTAATGACTTAGCCTAAGCTCTGATACCAAAAATGGTCACACCCACATCCCACGATTACCACTAATCATGAGATTAGGGCATAAATTTGAGGATTATACTTGATACAAAGTTCACTCCTGATTTTTTTTCCTTTTTATTTCAAACTCTTTGTTTTCTCACATCCAATCACATAAAAAAACTTTACAAGAGAATTAAACTTTTATTACTCTAATATGATCTCAACATTAATGATACACATCCATATGCTCATTCTGTTTCTCACACTTCCATGTACATACGACATGATAAATAGATACATTCTCTCTTATTGAGGAAACAAAGATACAAACATCATTTACATCTCTCTCACTTCTAGACAAGGACCTAGAGTGATAGGGACCGACTGAACTTAATTGATCTCATACTTAACTCATGTGGTAGATCTACTATGATGCATTGACCTTCTTCAAGTCCACGTGATTTCCCTAAAAATTGTGAGTAGAGGGGTGATCCTACTCGCTCAATGAATGTGTACTTCAAAGAAACAGTCTAAAGCATTGATATAATTACATATATACTTTTTAGCAACTGATATCAATTATAACAACAATAAGCTTTAAAGAGTCTAATCATTGGCAATCATAAATATGGCAGGATACTCTAGATATCTACAAGAGTGAATCAATATATGAAATGCTTGATTGATCATAAAGAGAACTAATAACTTAGAAACATACAAAGAATAATTCAATAATTGTGCACACTTGTTTAACCTCTCATTTATCTTATTATGCCCTGAACCCACATGAGGTGTACCACAACATGTGAAAGAATCGCAGCAAGGTACGATCTCACTGTACAAGGCTTAGAAGCATGCCTGGGTTCCTAAGCCTATCTCTTGAGTAAGACCCCGTCTACAGCGGGCCTCGGCACGTCAGCCTCTCGGTGGCTAATGGGAGCAGCTGGACATCTCAGACTCCACCTCTCAACCTGGGTACTCAGGTGGTGAGTCAAACCTCTCAGTCTTATTGTGTATCAGTGGACCTACTGACCACTGATCACTCAACATGTAACACATGTACCACCGACATCCCCGGTTGGTGTTGGGTACCACACAACTGTAAGGAGTTTGCCCTATTGGTCAAGACCCATGTACCCTACTGGTACACTCCAGCTTACCTCGATCTGGACTACCTCCAGTCAGGAAGCTGTTTCCTCCTCACAGCGCATGCCTCATCCCGTGAGGATTCTATAGTGTTCAGGGCATCTACATGTCTAATTCACTCTTTAAATTCACAATTCAATCATCACATCAACATATCTTTGTTCATCTTTGTAAACCATTCATTTCATATCACAACTGAACTGTTAAGCATAACCATATCTCATACTGAGTAACATTAATATCACAATACTTGATTCTATGAACACCCTATTGTTAGGGTTTCATTTACCTCATTCACTTATCACATAACTCGCATAAGGATTGTATACATCATACATCAAGAATAACATTGAATTAAGATGTCTAATTGTAAATCTCCAACTTTCCATTCATTTAGGGTTTCACCCTCCTTACTGATATATCAAACAAACATTAATATCATCAAATGAAATCCAAGATCTTAACTGACATATATGTAATATGCATACAAATAAAATAATCATTTGTAATCAAGGAGATTCAACTAGGAAAACTTTTTTATTCAATTATACAACAAATTCAGTCATAGTCGAAAACCCTAAATTTCAATTTAATTTTATAACCTCTGTGAATACATTAAGAATTATTATTTAGATGAATTATACCCATTTCTAATATGATTTCATCATCTAAAATTTGACACAATAGATAAATCATCCATTTCATATCAACTTGTGAAAGCCAGATCAAAAACACCATTTACAGTTTGTACACGCATACTAAGCGATTCAAAATTATTAATGATTTAACTCATTTTCATGCATTCTAATTTTTAAAGGAAGTACCCACTCACCCTAAGGGATGAAAACACCTTAAAAACACAACTCATCCCTGAAAATCTCAATCTCATATCAAATCCCTAGCAATTCACCTGATTCTTCTTCCATTCAACTCAGAAACCCTAGAAATGAGGGATTATGAAGAAAGAGTGAGAAAAGGGGAAGTTTTGATACCATTTTGGATCAAATTAGAGGAGGGACAGAATCTTGACATGTGAGAGAAGATTCACCATTAAAGTCTATGCAAAGAAGCTAAACTTACTTGATTTCATCATATCTCGGATAGAGAAACCCTAGATTAGCAATTCCACCACTTTCTCCTCTCAATCCCTAACTCTCCCTCTCTCTCTCTAGGATTTTATTTCTCTATAATGAATCAAGATTTATGAGAGCTCCTAGTGTGTTAGGTTGACCATATAGAGCAATTGAGCTGCTTGGGTGAATTGCACATTGACCCCTCACTAAACTTTTTCTTATTTTTAGTAGATTTTTCTATCATAAAAAAGTTACTGTAATTCGTATATTTTAGAGATCAAACCTTCTCCAAAAATTATGAAAATTTATCATGTTGTTTGTAATTGAGTTATAAAGTTTCAGTTAAAACTTCAGATCATTATGAGCTACCATTAAATAATAAAAATTATAATAGCACACTGCTATCTAGAAATCTACAAAACAGTCGATTGAAGAGAAAATGCCCCAAAACGGCCATGCTAGCTGCCACAACCGTGCTAAGATGGATCCAGTACAACCGTGCTGCATATTACGGCTGTGGTGTATTGGTTTTATCATATTTGAGTACAAAAGTTGGTCAATAGTTCAATTCTTTCAAAATGTCCATGTGGGCTAGCATGCTCGTGCCACCAACGACCTACCATGGTCGTGCTACCTACCACGGCCGTGCTATCCAAGCCTCCAACTACCATTTTCATTGTCCTATGCCTAAATATCTCATTCCTTCCCGACATAAGCCTATTTAGTGAAAACCCTAATTTCAACCGACTAGGGTTTATATTTTCTCAAACCCTAATTATACAAAGTGATAGCATACTTGGAGTTCTCATTAAGTTTAACACATCATAATTGAACTACCATCCTTAATCATGTTTAATAATGACCAATATAACTAAGCATGTAATCATCCACATAAACCCTAACTTTCCAATTAAGCTCAGATATGGTCATAACATCTCACCAAGCCCATCAACATATAGCAATCTCTGAACCTATAAAATACATGAAACAAGATGGGTCAAACACATGAGGTGTTGAGTACAGGGCCAAAAGATACATATACATAAGCTTTGCATTATTTGAAAATATTTGTAGAAGTAATGAATAGAAATAAACAAGTTAAGTATTTAGCATAATGAGAGCCCATCTTTTATGTCATTTCACTCCAATTATACCATCATTTTGTGCATTCATGAATATTGTGTATTCATAAGGCCTTTTATGGACAACTTCTCACAGGAAGAGTCTATGAGGGTGCTCAATATTAGCTAACTCTTTTTCAACAATCTTCCCTATCTTGATAACTCAAGTAGGACACCCATCCTCATGTCCTTCCCCCAAAAATTTAGGCAGGTGCAAGAGGTTTGTATATGGAGTTTTTATATTATGTTTGCAAGTTATAAAACAACGATACAAGAAAAACATCGAGTACAATACTAGGGAACTACATGTAAATATTTGAGCAAGTAAACAAGCATACATATGTATCACATTTCAAGCAAGAAATCCATAGTCATATAATTATTAAAGCTCATACCTGATTTCAGAGATTTCAAAACTTCACTTATCCTTGACCATCTAACGATAAGCAACACCTGATTAATAACAAGATTACATACATGTATAATATTCTCATCATTAACCCTAACTAGCTTCATTTTAGGGTTTAGGCCAAGTTAGGTTCCAAGTCTCTTATTAGTGCATTTGATGATCTCTCATTGATTTAGGGTCCATCATAAGGGTGTGGTTCATGTTTCATGTCATTTCGAGGTTCCATTCATTCTATATAAAGATTTCAAGATTTGAGTCACTAATGCACATTATAGGGCTTAAGACTCATAATAGAGCAAGAGGAGTCCTAGTCCATCAAGTCAAGAGGACCAAGCATAAAAGATGGATTAGACCAGCAAATTAGAGACATAGGAGTAAATTGGGTGGATGTCCCAATGTCTAGGCATAAAAATCCAACACTGGTATCAACATACCCACATACATTCACTCATCAACATAGTTCACATATGTGATCAAGGTTCAAGTTAAGTCTTGGGTAGGACATGCACATCCTATTTATCATAATAGGAGGACTATTCTCTGATTTTAGTGGGGAGTAAAAAGATAAAAAGATCCACAATAAGCATTGAGACACAAGAACTACCATTCAACTCATAAAGGTCACATTTGACAAATTAGGGGCACAAACACTACTATGGTGCATAAGGGCTGATCTTAGGCGTTAAGATCATAAATCAAAACAAAGTTACTATTTCCAAGAGTACATTTAGTGCACAATTCAAGTCAACCACATCAACTGTATAAAGATATAACCAAATATTCACATAATAGAGATGCATTGATGCATTTAAGGCCATATAGAGAAAGCATAGACAAAAGGAATTTTGGGAAGGGCCATCATATCATGGATGCACATTGGTCCTTGATTTCATAATTGATTAGGCATTTGGTGTCAAATGGAGACAAGATTAGTCCAAAGGTACTATGTTCATCATTACATTCCCAAACTAGTCATAATCATGCATGAAGGTGAAACAAGTGCAAGAAGGGTGCTTTGGGATCTGATTTAGATCAAAAGTACATAAAAGGTACTGATTTGGTGATAATGGTTGTAAAGGTGCACTCTTGTTTCAAGATTCGTCATAGCATTGCATTCAATGTGTCAACATAGTCAAATATTACATTTTAAGAAAAAAAGATAGAGTTATAAGGGGATTCGGGGTCTGGGAATATGTTGTTGTATATCTTTAATTTGATATATAATTTTGCTATATTTGATCTTAGGAGGAAGTTATGCATTTTTAATATTTGCATCAAAACTATAGGGAGAGGGGAAAGGGGTGTTACATTTAATTTCATCAATGCAGTAGTCGATCAGGACCCTTGATCTCGGTTTGCAGGGCCGACGTCAGAGTCGGGTCATGGGAGAGGCCAAAACCACCCTCCACTTCCACCGAACAGTGAGTGGCGCCTGGGATCGCCCATGGTCACTACTTCACGGTCGGTTGACGCTTGAAGTCATACAAGAACAGCGTGCTGCGCAGACCCCAAGGACGCTTAACGCCCAGCCTCAGGTGATAGGACCTTAGCATGTGCCTTGCACGCACAGTAGCTTCCCTTTTCCATGTAAGACCGAGAGCCAGCTGTCCTTTACTTTTCTTTCTGTTGCAACCAACTTGGTCCTTCGACCCATGTAGCGCGGTGCCCAGCCAAGAGCTGATACCATGCACTTTTGCCTATTAATAGAAAGCAGGCATCCTATATTCAGGCGTTGAATGTGTGATTATCAAAAGTCCTGTGTTTGTGATTCCCCATTCTCTGTTTGGGACCCGCCTTTGAGCAGGAGTAGCTTCCAAAATAGGTCGGAGAAGGCTGCCACAACACCCTTCTTCTGCCGGTACAGTGCCTGCGCCTACCAAAGTGGCATCAGAGCTCGACGACCCTGCAACCACCAATCACCACCCTCAAAAACCCCCGAGAGCCTACCCTAGCACACCAAACGCCACCACCACTCAGTCATCCCTCCCACCCAACCCATTACAGAAGATGTCGAACCCTGATGAGATGAACCTGCTTCGCCACACCGTGGATCGACATGAGAAGGGGATTGAGCAGCTGTCCCAAAAACTGGACACAGTGCTCCGTGAGATCTCCCAGCTACATTTCACCGATTCAAAACGAAAAGGGAAGGAGGTCGACTATGGCGAGGACCACCATCAGAGATCCTATGACGGCAGATATCGCCTCTAGGAGTGTTTCAAGCTTAAATTCCCGGAGTACGGCGGGACCGAACCACCAGAGAGATGGCTCAGGAAGTGCGAGTACTACTTCCTCCATGGAGGGATCACCTCCAACGAAGAGAAGTTCAACCTCGTCGCGCTGCACCTCAACGACGACGCTCTCGACTGGTACCAAACCTACAAGACGACGGTGCTGGAGGCATCTTACATGGACTACTCGTGGGAGCTGTTTTGTGAGGACGTAGTCGAGAGATTTGGCGACGCCGATGCTCGACTACCACAGGGCAAGCTCAGCAAGCTTTGCCAGATGAAGACCATCAAGGAATACTACAAGGAGTTCGAGAATCTTGCCCAATTTACCACGGGATTCTGTGAGTCACATCTCTCTGAGATGTTCTTCTCCGGCCTGAAGGAAGAGATTCAGAGAGAGCTACGTCTCGGGGGTGTGCCTGAGATCCTATCCAGAGCCGATCTAGCACGACGGGCAAAATTGGTGGAGGAACAACAGACAAATTGGCGTCGTCCAAACCGAACACCATACCATAACCTGCGTTATGAGACCAAGGCGGAGGGGACACCGACAACAGCAACTGGAGCCAAAATAGTAGCACCGATCCAACACATCACCCAAGCGGAGATGGCAGAGCACCGCTCCAAAAACTTGTGCTACTACTACCCAGAGAAGTACGTCAAGGGACACAAGTGTAAACAACCAACATTATTCCTCATCGAGGATGATGATGAGAGTGTGGATGACACACCGACGAACTCATCCACGGAGGCACCTGCATCTACAGATCTGGCCGATACACCGACCATTTCATCCTTTGCGATGGACAAAGAAGGAATCTCAGACACCATTTGTCTATGGGCCTTCTTAGGACCGCAGAGAGTATTGGTCCTACTCGACTCCGGCAGCAATCGAAACTTCATCGACCCACGCGTCCTGGATGCATCACTGGAGAAGCATCTGACACCAGCGAAAGGGAACGTCACCGTCGCGGGCGGTGGCTCGGTACCGTATAACAAAAAAGGGAAACGCCTTCCTCTGACATTGCAAGGGCAGAAGGAACATATTGATGCATACTTCATGTCCATTGGCAGCTACGACGTGGTCCTTGGAGTAACCTAGTTGAAAAGCAGACGGCCTCAACCTGGGACTTCAACAACCACACCGTCACCTTCCTGTATGGAGATCCCTCTTTCAAATTGCAGGGAATTAAACCCTCGGCACCTGAATTGTCACCACAAGGAGATATCCTCTCCTCCCTGCGTAATGCGAGACACATCTTCCTTATCTCTTCCGAACCCCAGCCAAACCACATCACAATTCCACTAGAATTTGTTGCCATCATACAAGAATTCAAGCCGATCTTCGCCGAGCCTACCACATTGCCACCACCTCACCCTCAGGATCATCGAATAGCTCTCACTGATGAATCCAAGCCTGTATCCACACCACCCTACCGATACCCCCATTTTCAAAAAACTGAAATCGAGAAGCAGGTATCAGATCTCCTTCACCAAGGATATATCAAATGCAGTGTGAGCCCCTTCGCATCGCCGACACTACTGGTAAAGAAGGCGGATGGCAGTTGGCGCCTCTGCATCGACTACAGAGCTTTAAACAAGTAAACAATCAAGGACACATTTCCGATTCCGGTTATAGATGAACTACTGGACGAGCTACAGGGAGCGACAATATTCAGCAAGCTCGATCTTCGTGCTGGGTATCATCAAATCCGGGTGGCTGAGGAGGATACGAAGAAGAAAGCGTTCCAAACGCACGAAGGACACTTCGAATTCCGGGTAATGCCCTTTGTCTTGTGTAATGCCCCCTCTACTTTTCAATCCTTGATGAACGAAATCTTTCTCCCTTATCTTTGAAAGTTTGTTCTGGTCTTCTTCGATGACATTCTAATCTACAACAAGACTATTTCTGATCATCTTAGTCATTTGACGTCCCACTTTTAGTGTTCTAAGAGATAACAACTTATTCGTTAAATTGAGCAAGTGTGCTTTTAGGGTTCTTGAGGTGTCCTACCTAGGACATATCATTTCAGGGGACGGAGTCCGCGCATACCCAACCAAGTTGCAGGCGATCCAAGATTGGCTGATCCCGCGCAACATACACGACCTGCGAGGATTCTTGGGTCTAGCTAACTATTGCCGCAAGTTTGTTCGTGGTTATGCTTCTATTGGAGGTCCATTGCATCACCTTCTTCGGAAGGACGCTTAGCATTGGGATTCCGCAACAGAGCAAGCGATGAAGGACTTGAAGAAATCCCTGAGCCAGCCACCATTACTCATCCTGCCTGACTTTAGCAAACCATTTGTGGTGGAATGTGATGCATCCAGAGTAGGATTGGGGGGAGTTCTGATGCAGCAAGGCCACCCAATTGCCTATTTCAGCCACGCCCTGTCACAACGGCAGCAACACCTCTCTACTTATGAAAAAGAACTACTAGCATTGGTGATAGCAATCACCAAATGGCGACAGTACCTACTGGGAGCCCCATTCATCGTCAGAACAGATCACCAAAGCATTAAGAACATCTTGGAGCAAAGAATACACACCCCTTCACAGCAAAAATGGATCATAAAGCTGATGGGTTATGACTTCCAAGTCGAGTACAAACCAGGCAAGAGCAACGGAGCTGCAGACGCCCTCTCTAGACTTCCATCAAAAATGGAAACCTTCCATATCTCGACAACCCAGCCAGATTGGATTGACACCGTCCATCGTGAGTATCAAACACTTGCAAACCTAATCGACATCCTCCAACACTTTCACCAAGGGTCCCTACACTCCACAAAATACAGGGAAGAGGCAGGAATTCTGTTCTACAAGGGCCGCATCTTTCTCAGCAAAGATTCCTCACTCAAGCCACTAATACTCCACGATGCCCATACGTCCTTGCAGGGGGGACACTCAGGTTTCAAGAAGACATTGCATCACGTCAAGCGTGACTTCTACCGGTAGGGACTCAACAATGATGTCAAAGCATATGTTCGTGAATGCATCACCTGTCAGCAACAAAAATACATCACAGCATCACCGGCAGGTCTCCTTCAACCTCTGCCAATACCTGACCAAATCTGGGAAGACATCTCTATGGACTTCATTGAAGGACTGCCTCCAACCCGAAATTTCTCAACCATTCTGGTAGTAGTCGATCACTTGAGCAAATACACCCATTTTATACCACTCAAGCATCCATTCACAGCCAAGTCCGTAGCCACAACCTTCATCGACAACATCTTCAAGCTCCATGGCCTCCCTAAATCCATAGTCTGCGACCACGACAAGATCTTCCAATCGACCTTTTGGAAGGAGGTTTTCAGCAAACTGGGTACCAAGCTCTGCTTCAGCACAGCTTACCATCCCCAATATGACGGCCAGAATGAAGTCGTCAACCGTTGCCTCTGAAACATACCTGCGATGCTATTGCTCCACTTCACCAAAAGAATGGGTCTCTGTACTTCCCTGGGCCGAGTACTGGTACAACACCTCCTGGCACACATCGGCTAATACAACTCCCTTCCAGGTGGTGTATGGGAGACCACCTCCATCGCTCCTCCAATACATCAAGGGCAAAACCAAGTTACAAGCACCCGACAGCTAGGGACCACACACTGGTACAAGTGAAGCATTTCCTCCACTGTGCCCAAAATCGCATGTCCCAGCAAGCAAACAAACACACACAAGCCAAGGAATACCAGGTGGGCGACTTGGTTTATCTCAAGCTTCAACCATACAGGCAGAACTCGGTGACATTCCGGGCCCATCAAAAGCCGGCAACTAAATATTATGGACTGAGCGTGTGGGCAAGGTGGCCTAAAGACTGCAGCTTCCACCATCATCCCAGATTCACCCGGTGTTTCACATCTCCCAACTGAAGATACACCACGGGCCACCACCTCCGGCGACAACTCCAACACTACCCAACCAGTGGCCACCAATGGAAGCCGCACATCGCTTCCCGGACAAGATCTTAGAGTGTCGCATGGTCAAGCGAGGGAACCACGCCATTGCGGAAGTCCTGGTCCGGAAGAAGCGCAGTGGATGCCTTATGCAGAGCTTCAATCGTGATTTCCAGCCTGGACCAACCCAGTGGGAGTCGTCGGAGCTTCAGGGGAGGGTATTTGATAGGACCTTAGCATGTGCCTTGCACGCACAGTAGCTTCCCTTTTTCCTGTAAGGCCGAGAGCCAGCTGTCCTTTACTTTTCTTTCTTCTTTGTGTTGCAACCAACTTGGTCCTTCCACCCATGTAGCGCGGTGCCCAGCCAAGAGCTGATACTAGGCACTTTTGCCTATTAATAGAAAGCGGGCGTCCTGTATTCAGCCGTTGAATGCGTGATTATCAAAAGTCCTGTGTCTGTGATTCCCCATTCTCTGTTTGGGACCCGCCTTCGAGCGGGAGTAGCTTCCAAAATAGGTCGGAGAAGGCTGCCACAGCGCCCTTCTTCCGCCGGTACAGTGCCTGCGCCTACCATCAGGCTACGCCTGGTCCACCGCTTACCAGGGCGGGGAGAGAAAGGAACTGAGCCCATTGTAGACCACATGGATCGGGCGGCTAGTATTGTTCGCCCCATCTCACAACAAGAAGGAACTGAGCCCCGCCCCCTGCCGCTGCCAGGTCGTCGGAGTACAAGGAAGGAAGGAGCACGAAGGCTCATGAGAGGAGCCAAGGAGGCCGGTCCGCTTTGTTGGCGAGCTGCGGACCCAAGGACAGTCCTCACGAGTGTGGAGGAGGACCAGGGCGTAAATCCCCAACTGAAGAGGGGTGGCGGCGTCCATGGGAATAGCAGGTCGAAGAAGATGGAAGGGACAAGCTATGGTGAGCGAAAACGAAGAAAAAGATGGGGGAAGTGAATGGGAAGGTGAAAAGAAACTTTCGGAGTATCAATTGCTCGGTTACATCGATAGTCACTACCTATTAGTCGATGGAAAGGAATCCTGCTATAGCAGGTGCTACAGTGTACGGACTTGAGGTTGAGGACAACCAAGAGCCGTTGGATTTGGAGGCCTGATCCATGGGCAAGGTTCCAAGGGCCAAGAGTGACCAAGCGTATTGGCTAGGGGATGAAACTGTGGATTGCTGACTTGTCCAAAGGCAAGGGGGAACCCCTCCTTTGATGGGTTGCGCACCCCATTTTGGGCCCAATAAGGAGCAAATTCGAGTTAAAACTATTAAATCACATGTAATTTGACCAATCTTTAAATGATCATAACTTGGGCTAGAAACCTTCAATCGAGGTGATTTTTGTGATGTTGGATTTGAAATGAAAAGACTACATCATTATATATATAGGAAACAAGAAGATTAAATATAAGAGATCTAATTTTGGTCACAAGAGGGGGATTCATAAAGCATGAAACTTAGATCAAATGAGCTAAATATGTCACCCATTATGAAATTGATCATGTATGTGACTAAATTAGAGCATCACCAATCTTCTAGTATGAAATTTGATATTAGGTTGAGTAACACACCACTTAATGAGAGAGAAAGAGTACAATAGAGGAGAGAGAAATCTAGGTTATCATAACTACTACTAAACCTCTACTTCGCCATGATATATGGATAGCTGGGAGGCAATCCAAATCTGGAGAAATAACCAACCCCACAACCGTTGAGGCAACTGTAAAAATGGTAAAATTCAACTCTCAAAGAAATTTGTTTTGATGATTGTTATGTTTTACTTACCAATTACTATTGATGATGATTAGCCGGAGCTTCAAGAGAAAAGGAAACAACACAAGTTCATCCCTGAGAGCACAAATGATGAATTGATAGTTGCTCTAGGTAACCCAGAGCATCCTAGATGTATTAGTGTTGTAGGCGCTAGTGTGGGTATAAGAGCGTTCTTTAGACCATCAGAGTGTAAATCTATCCAGAAAGGGGTATTCTCAAAAGAGGAGGTAAAAGAGTTAATTGCAAAGGGAATTCAGGAAGCAATGAGCCATTGGGAGGCTTCTAAGTCAACTACTCTATGACGACCCGATACCAAATCAGACCGTCACTGCATAATTAATTACGGAATTTACCATAATCGGCGGAATAACAAAAATCACTAAAAATTGAAACCCTTTTGCAAAGAGATACAATTCCAGGAAACTCTTATAAAGAGGACCAAGGTACTGTATATACATTCTGGTCCACAAAGTACATACCATGTACCATCTCTTCTCGAGGCATATATTTACAATAGTTGCTTTGCCAAAACTATACATAAGCAACATAAAACCTCGAGGCATTCAAGCCAAAATCTCAGATCAATCATAAAAACACTAACTACTGACTCCAAGGACCTGAAAGTACAGAGATGATACATATGACTCATAACTACAAGACACGACAGTCAGTATCTCCACCTGAGATGTTACTGTTGTCCCTGATACTGTTGTCCTTCCCCTACTGTATGGTTTCTACCTCCTCGTCCTCGTCCACCTAAAAAGGTTGGATCCCACGGGGGTGAGACAATTGAAATTGTCCCAGCGAGAGATATAACTCTCTACCAGAAATATTATTATTGCAGATAAATAGTGATAAACTGAGCAAATGATTCTTTATTATTAATAAGCAGGATAAATCATTGTTTAAGCAGAATAGAGCAATATCATCTTTTAAAGCATTACAACTATGTATGATAATGCAGTAAATCATCTATTTACTAAGGAATATGAAAAACATGTATAACATCTATCCATTTAGGATACAATAAACAATGTAACATCAACCAATGATTTCTGTATTTCATCCTTAAGCAAATATGCTACACGGTTGATTACATCTTACAATCACACTTATGACCTGAGGAGATGAAGTACACCGTTCATGCTCCAACCAACCACGATTACGTAAGCATCGGTACCACACAAGGTCAATGGAAGAGCCGGACTCCATCACCTCATTTGTCTCGGTCAGTGTGATACCACATGCAGGATATCTCGTGTCTCTTGCTAAAATAGCTTTCTAGGGTATACTGGCAACTTCGCTATAGAGTTATAGCCCGTAGCATATACTCTCTTCAGGATATGGCCCGTAGCCAATGCCTGGTATTGTTGAGTCATGGCCTATAGCCATACTCTTATTGGGATATGGTCCATAACCATTCCTGTGCATAGGATATGGCCCGTAGTCATTCCTATGAGGCGTAAGGATATATTCGCCCATTACCTCCACATATTCAAAAATATGCATTCCAGGAGTTCCCATAGGAAAACCTGTTTCACCATCACTAACTACTGACGATGATGGATCTATGGCCAGGGCTCTACAAGATAAGATTCCACTTGATTATTTAAGTACATTACCATATTCTTTTAGCATCAGTCAAGTTTTCAAACAAGAATTATTATGACAAATGCTACAAAGAAACATGTAATACTTCTATCAAGTACTTTTCAAAACTTTATAAAACATTGAGATCTCAATACCTTATCTCATTACTAGGAATTCACATCCCTCAACAATACCATCATCATGTTTACTGGATCTGGTTATTCAAACCCTTAGTTCATCACTGAACATGGTTACCACTATCAGGTAACTATTACCTCCAGGTCATCTGACCAAGGTATTCATGATACTTGTTACACAAGCATCTCACATAGTTCACCAGGCATATTCAACTTCTTGTCACCTCTCACTAGGCAACAAATAAAATAATAGCTCACAAGGCCCATTAACATCATAGCTCATACCTGGTTATGCTCATCATCTCATGATACCTACATGGTTAGTATACTTGATAACAACCATATCAATTACATATCAACATTATGCAATACAAAGATAACATCACTATTCCCACATTAGGGTCAGGGTTTCCCATGTTTATCAATTAGGGTTTCACATAACATCACCCTATATTAGGGTTTCACATAACATCACCCTATATTAGGGTTTCACATAACCTCACCCTATATTAGGGTTTTATGATTACCTCATTAATCCAAACCCTAAGTCAGTGCTTCCACATATCTTGGAGCACATAACATTATTTAAGTATTAAATTATACTTATCATTGTTCCATGTACTAGGAATACCCATCACCATCATACCTTATTCAGTTGACTTAACCTTCCACTAAGTACATGCACCTATGCTTATCATAGTGTATTGAATTTATTACTTTCATAGGCATCGAGTGATAATCACTCTAATTATACTAATCACCTAAGTATTTTAGAGGTACTTCCATTGAAATCAACCTTGAGAAACTCTTCAACCACTTATGGGGTTATTAGTACTTACATGGTTTGAATCAATTGGACCTTCAAATGGTTTGGACCAATTGAACCTTCAAACGGTTTGGACCAATTGAACCTTCAAACGGTTTGGACCAATTGAACCTTCAAACGGTTTGAGACCGTTTAGACCTTCAAACGGTCTAGTCCTAAACCTTTAAATGGTTTGAGACCGTTTAGACCTTTAAACGGTCTTGGTCTTAAACCTTCAAACGGTTTGAGACCGTTTAGACCATCAACCGGTCTTGGTCTTAAATCTTCAAACGGTTTGAGACCGTTTAGACCATCAAACAGTCTTGGTGTTAAACCTTCAAACGGTTTGAGACCGTTTAGACCTTCAAACGGTCTTGGTCTTAAACCTTCAAATGGTTTGAGACCGTTTAGACCATCAAAAGGTCTTGAAGATCGTTTAACCCTAATCCCTCAAATGGTTTGAAGACCGTTAGACCTTAAACTGTCTTGGTCTCTAATCCCTCAAACAATTTGAAGACTGTTAGACCTTAAATGGTCTTGGTCTCTAATCCCTCAAACGGTTTGAAGACCGTTAGAACTTAAACGGTATTGGTCTCTAATCCCTCAAATGGTTTGAAGGTCGTTAGATCTTAAACGGTCTTGAAGATTCCTATGAAATCGTTTGGCCATTCAATTGAGTTGAAACCGTTCAACCCTTAAACGGTTTGAAAACCGTTTGATCATTAAACGGTTTGAAACCGTTTGGTCAACTATTTTGAAAACCATTTGATATTGATGTTTTTAGAAATGTGTGCTAAGATGATGTCATCATCATCAAGATTCAGACCTCCAAATTCTACTGTTATATATATAATGAATTCATCAATTATTCAAGAAGAAAAATAAAAGATCAACATATGATGAGAAATTGAAATCAATAATAACATTGATGGATTCAAGTTATATAACCCGCCTTCAAAGTAGCTTCAAAGCTTGAAGCTTCTCATCTCTAATGGTGAAAGAAGCTCCTTCAACTATCCAAGGTTTGTTTCCAACTCTTTGGATGTAAAAGATAGCTAAGGTTGAGCATTGGATGGAAGAGAGAAGAAAATGAATGTTGAAATCCGATTTCAACCATCAATCCAAGGTTGAAGATGATTACGGGGCTTACCTTCAGCTTGGGGAATGTTTTTCTCTTGCTCCTAAGCTCCTTGGTCGTTGACCAAAGCAAGGGAAGAAAGTGGTTTGCAAAAATAGCCTTTCAAGTAAGGAGAAAATTGAGTACATATAATTGATTTTCTAGGAGAGAGAAAGTAGGAGAAAATTCATCTACTTTCTTGCCACATGCCCCCTCCCTTCCTGGCCTTCTAATCCATCTTACTTTTTCCCTCAATTTCCTTTCGTTTATCCTTGAATTAAAAGCAACCACTTAAGCACCTTAATCATTATAATACTATTATCCATTTTTAGTGGACATTACTTTTTAATTAACAAATGTGAGTGGATTTCTTCACCTACTTAGGATATTTCGGTGCCACTCAAGGCATTTGTACGTCCTCCCACTATAAGATTTCGACCACAACCTTTTTAGTTGATGGGCACTTCAATTAATATATTTATTTTTTGCTACAAAATAAATTAGGATTTCAATTATGCTTAAATCTTGATTATTTTATTATCAAGATTATCTCTCCTCAAAAGTAGTTCAAACAAGATGCTACATTCTTTTTATTTTCTCTAAATGATACCAAGAAACAGTAGGGACACTTTTGAAGTGGTATTTTACATATTCAACCCTAGATTTTGGGTAATTGGCAAATTACACCAAAACTAGCATTACTCAAACAAGCTCCTTCTTGGAACTTAGGCTTCCACAAGCCATACCTCAGCATCATTCTCATTATTATGATGCTATAACACTTGAGGAACATTTATCATGTAACATTTGCAAGGTAACCCCTTAAATTGGGTAAATTGCACTTTAGTCCAAAATATGTAAAATATTATTTCAACATTATTCAAATAGGTCCAAAATTGAAACATAAGATCTCTTTTAGTCTTAATTACTTTTGAAAGGATAAAGATAAGAATATAAATGACTTACTTAAGCAAAACTCCCAGGGTTAAGGTATAACCCAGGTCAGGGATGTTACAATTATCCACCCCTAATAGGGATTTCGTCCCCAAAATCATCAAGAGAAAAGAGAAGGGTACTTCCTCCTCATCTCTTCCTCCAGTTCCCACATAGCCTTTTCAATGCCAAGATGATTCCAGATAACTTTCACAAGCATTATGTCTTTCTTTTTCAACTTTTTGATTCTTTTATCAAGAATCATCATTGGTCCTTCTTCATAGGATATATCTTCATTTAACTCCACCTCTACAGGTTGCAATACTGACTCCGTATCAGGGTGACACTTTCTCAGCATGGATATATGGAATACTGGATGTAATCTATGTAGTTCAGGTGGCAACTCCAACTTATAGGCTACCTTTCCAATCTGTTCAGTGATTGGATAAGGCCCCATAAATCTAGGAGCTAACTTACCCTTTTTCCCAAATATAAGAACACCTTTCCAAGGTGATACTTTGAGATATACTCTGTCTCCAACTTGGAATTCTAAAGGTCTTCGCCGTTTATCAGCGTATGATTTCTGTCTATCCTGTGCATCTTTTAACTGTTGTTGTATTACTTTAATCTTCTCAGTTGTCTGTTGCACTAACTCAGGACCCAAAAGTTGGTATTCTCCTGTTTCATACCAGCATAATGGAGATCTACACCGTCTACCATATAATGCTTCATATGGTGCCATATCAATACTGTGCTGATAAATATTGTTGTAAGCAAATTCTATCAAACTCAAGTGTAGATCCCAACTTCCTACAAATTGAAGGACACATGCCCTAAGAAAATCCTCCGAGGTTTGTATAGTCCTCTCAGATTGTCCATCCATCTGTGGGTGAAAGGCGGTACTAAATCTTAACTGCGTACCCAAAGCTTTATGTAGTCGTTCCCAAAAATGACTCGTGAATTGGGGACCTCTATCAAAAACAATTGTAGTTGGAACTCCGTGTAAATGCACTATCTCATCTATATAGATCTGTGCAAGTTTCTCAGCAGTATAGGTTGTTTTGATAGGAAGAAAATGTGCTAACTTAGTCAACCTATCAACTATCACCCAAATGGAATCATGAATTTTGGCTATTCTGGGTAAACCAACCACAAAGTCCATGGCCACGTGATCCCATTCCCACTGTGGTATAGGTAAAGGTTGCATTGTTCCTGGGGGCTTTTGATGTTCATCTTTAACCTACTAACATACTGGACACCGCATAACAAACTCAGCTACATCTTTCTTTAAACCAGGCCACCAATACATATCTTTTAAGTTATGATACATTTTGGTGCTCCCTGGATGCATTGCATACATAGATGAATGAGCTTCCTCCATGACTAACTTCCTTAAGTTATTGGCATCAGGTACTACCATCCTACCATGGTAATAGACTACCTCATCATCTAACTTATGAAAACCATCCCGTTTCTCACTACCCACTACTACAGAACCTACCTTTAGTGTCGGTTATTTAAGGCCTTTAGTGTCGGTTTCCGAGCGACGCCTATGTGGGAAACACTAAAAGGTCACCCATTACGTGTCGGTTCCAGAACCGACACCCAAACTCTTCGTGCGCGACCAAAAACACGCCATCAGGTGTAACATCCCTGACCTGGGTTATGAATTAACCCTAGATTGTTTTGCTTAAAAAGGTTAAGAAGATTCTTAATCTTATCTTGTGAAAAGTAATTAGGGCTCATGAGAAACTTATGTTTCAATTTTGGTCCTGTTTGAACAATGTTGAAGCAATGTTTGCTTATTTTGGACCAAAGTGCAAATTACCCAAGTTGAGGGGTTAAATTGCAAATGTTGCATGGTAAGATGTTCCTCTGATGTTGAGACATCATAAGAATGAATATGATATAGTGGTATGGCTTTCACAAGCTCGGGCACCTAGATTAAGCTTGTAAAGCAGTGTTGTGCATTAAAACCTAGTTTTGGTGAAAAGTGCAATTTACCCAAAACCTAGGGTTCAATATGCAAATTACCACTTCAATAAGGTCCCTAATGTTTCTTGGAAACATGTAGAGCAAATAAAATGAGATGGGTGCCTCATTTGAATTAAGTTGGAGGAGAGAGAATCTTGATATTAAAATAATCAAGATTAATGCCTAATTGAAACCCTAATTTGATTTAGGGCAAAAATGAATAAAAATAATTGAAGGGCTTTCAACCAAAATGTTTTGGATTGATGTTGAATAAGGATTGACGTTCCTTTGCCAAGATAAGGAACGAAAATATCCTAAGTAGGTGGAATTCCACTCACCTTATTATAAGAAAAAGAAAACCCACTCACATATGGATATTAATATAATAAGCATTAAGGTGCTTAATTTGATTTTCTTTAAATTGAGGATAATGAAGGAGAATTAAAGGCAAAGGAATGTGCCTCGTCCTTAAGGGATTTGAGGGGGAAGAGGCGGCCATATTTTTGGAATTTAATGCATTTTAATAATGCATTTTCTCTCTCATCAATTTCCTTATAAAAGTGCCTTTTTCAAGCCAAATGAAAGGCTATTTCGGATTTTCTTCTTTCCCTTGCTTGCAAAACCGACCAAGGAGCTAGGGAGGAGCAGGGAGCACGTCCCCAACCTGTGGGTGAGCCCTTGACCTTCGTTCTCCTTGATTTCATGGTGAAAATCGAAAATAAATTATGGATTCCTTCTTATTTCGATTTCCTCTTCAACCCTAGCCAATTTTTGCAATCAAAAGCTTGAGGACGAGCCTAGGGAGAGTTGCAAGAGCTTCATCCACCATTAATGGCGTGATATTGGAGCTTTGGAGCTCAATTGGAGGCGGGTTTTATAACTCAAACCCTTAAACATTGCTATTGCATCAATTCTCTATGCTTTGTTGATTGATTTCTTCAAATTGATGCACTCTTGTTTCTTGCTGCAATTTCCATCAAGAACGGTTGCTGTTCTTGGTTGTTCGAAGGAAGGGGATGATGACATCATCCTAGATGCTTATCCAAAGAAAATTACCAAGCAAAACCGTTTTGATAGCTACTCCAAATCGTTTTAATTTGATTGGCTATGCGGTTTCAGCAAACCGTTTAAGGGAAAACGGTTTGAGACCGTTTGGGAGCAAACGGTCTCAAGACCGTTTGAGATGGTTGACCAAGCGTTGACCGTTTGGGAATTTTGTTCCTAATTATGTATGCTGATAACCCTCCAAATTTGAGGGATTAACTCCAAAGGAAGCGAGAGTTGAAGGCCAATCAATTAGGTAATCGAATTGAATTATGTGCTGATTTTCAACCTGATTAACTTGACCTGCTTGGGAAAACGGTCTCAAGACCGTTTGAGTGCGTTGACCGTATGAGATTTTTGATCCTAATTATGTTGGCTAATGACTCACCAAGTTTTATGGGTTAAATCCCAAGGAATCGTGAGTTGAAGCCTAATCAATTAGGGAAACCTAATTGGATTAAGTGCTGATTTTCAACCTGATTAACTTGACCTGCTTGGGCAAACGGTCTCAAGACCGTTTGAGTGCGTTGACCAAGCATTGAACGTATGAGATTGTTGTTCATAATGATGTTGGTTAATGACCCTACAAATTTGAGGGGTTAATTCCAAACGAGTCATGAGTTGAAGGCTAATCAATTGGGCTAACCCTAATTGAAATCAGTGCTGAAATCACAATGAGCTAATTTGAGATTTTGGGTTGATTAGCCCAAACGGTCTCAAGACCGTTTGGGGGATCATCCAAACGGTCTCAAGACCGTTTGGGGATCACCCCAAGACCGTTTGGAGGTCTGGGGTCAAGTATAGTTGACCAATTGAAGGTCCAAAGGTACCAAATCATACTGCAACTAAATGTTGATTTGTTGATCAACTCGATAGACCAATCCATGATGAATTTTCACTAGAGTCCAAAGGTTGGATGGGAAAACGGTCTCAAGACCGTTTGGAGGTCATCCAAACGGTCTCAAGACCGTTTGGTGGTCACCCAAGACCGTTTGGAGGTCTAGGGTTGAGTATAGTTCAGTGGTTGAAGGTCTAAAGATATCAAGTTGATCTGCAATAGATTGCTGATTTGGTGAGCACTTCAATGAACCAAACCCTAATTAGATTGCTTGGATTGGAGTGATATGATGGGCAAACGGTCTCAAGACCGTTTGGAGCTCATCCAAACGGTCTCAAGACCGTTTGGTGGTCACCCAAGACCGTTTGGAGGTCTAGGGTTGAGTATGGTTAGGTGTTTGAAGGTCTAAAGGTGCCAAGCTGTTATACAATGCAATGCTGATTTGGTGATCAATCCAATGATCCAAACCTTAATTGGATGGCTTGGATTTGAGGGATATGATGGGCAAACGGTCTCAAGACCGTTTGGAGGTCATCCAAACGACCTCAAGACCGTTTGGGGTCAGGTCATACCCAACTTGGATGATGGTTCAATGGTTTCAAAGCAACTAGTCTTACATTGATTAGTGTTGTTGAATCATCGATTCCAAACCCTAATTCAATTGAATCAAACCCTAATTGATGACCAATTGAGGGTTAATTAAGGGTCAAATAAGTTGAAGGTTGACCTATTTAAACTCAATTCAAGTATGGGTATATGTCCAATTGATGATTGGTTCCATGAATCCAATGATTGAAGGAATCAACATTGGAAACCCTAATTCAATTGGATACCTTATAAGGTCCAATGGATCAAACCTTTTTGAAAACCTAATGTGATTAGGTGGGAGATACCTTTAATGGTACTAGTCATTAATGCATAACAAATGCATGGATCCAATACATGATGTAAACCCTAATTGAGGCCGATTTCATGTATAACCCTATTAAGAGGTTGCCTACATGTGAAATCACTAATTAGGATGAATAGTAAACCCTAATTCCTTTGGATACCTTATGTAATGGAGGTCCAATGTGATGATGAATGTACTATTGATCCAATGATGGTTAGTAATGTTAACCAATGAAGGAACAAAGGTTAAAACCCTAATAGTACCTAAGTGATTAGTGTCAATTAAGGGATGAACCCTAATTGCTGATAAGATCAATGACTTGGTACACTATGTAAATCATAGTTGTATGTACTTGATTGAAGGGTTGATATGACCTAATCAAGTTAAGAAGCTGATAGCATGAATTCATACATGAATATGAATCATGTGGTGTATAAGGGTTATGATCCTTAATCAAAGAGATCATGAAACCCTAAACATGAACATAAACCCTAATTGACAGGGTTATTGAATTCAACCCTAGTTGAGGGTGATTCCATGTGAAACCCTAGTTGAGGGTGATTCCATGTGAAACCCTAGTTGAGGGTGATTCAATGTGAAACCCTAGTTGAGGGTGATTCCAAGTGAAACCCTAATTGAGGGTGCATCCATGTAGAACCCTAGTTGAGGGTGATTTCATGAGAAACCCTAATTGAGAATGCATCCCTAATTGCTTATAGGACCAATGACTTGGTACCCTATGTTAATCATAGTTGTATGCATATGATTGAAGGGTTGATGTGACCTAATCAAGTTGAAAGGATCAAATAATAGAATTCATATATAAATATGATTCATGTGATGATACTATGTAGCACGACTGTGCAAGGCAGCACGGCCGTGGCGACTTTACTCAGCATGACCGTGCAAGGTAGCACGGCTGTGGTAGCTTTACTTTGCACGAACGTGCAAGGTAGCACGGCCGTGGTGGTCTATGCTTGACTTAGAGCTGAATTGAAAGTGACCTAACATGGTCGTTTTGTTAATTCTCAACTTAAGGATGAGAGAGATACTCATACCTTGTGATGATAATCATTTAATGATAATTGATGAGAATAAATAAGTATGAGTGAATACTTATGGTATAAATGTTGGCTCCTAGATGTGGGGAGCAATGAACTAGGGTTTTATCATTGATAATATGATCTTGAAAACCTAAATGGTTAATAATGGAAAACCCTATTCTTAATGAAGGGTAATGATATGTGAGAGAAAGCCCTAATTGATGGAAAACCCTAACCCTGGTAAGGGAATAGTGGTGTTACCCTGTATTGCATGATGTGTTGTAAACCTGATAAGTCTATTATCATGTGTGACAATCATGCAGGTTTCATGAGTTGATGATCATAGCCAGGTATGAGCTATGATGTTTATTTGATAAGAATTGATTGGCCATATGTGCCATTATGTTTTTGTTACTGAGAAAGAAGTAACAAGATGAGTTAGGCTTGTAAGCCTTTGTTTTAAGTTGTTGCCTAGTGAGAGGTGACAAGATGTGAATGGCCTTGTGCGCCATGTGAATAAAGTTGTTGCCTAGTGAGAGGTGACAAGATGTGAATGGCCTTATGCGCCATGTGAATAAAGTTGTTGCCTAGTGAGAGGTGACAAGATGTGAATGGTTTTGTGAGCCATGTGAATAAAGTTGTTGCCTAGTGAAAGGTGACAAGATGTACAATGTTCTGATGAGCCATGTGTGATGGAAACCCAAATCCTGATAAAGGATTAAGGGTAATACCCTTGAAATATTAATACATTGTTTTTGCATGGTATTGATAGATAATTGATGTACTGCTATTATATGTGCTAACCATGCAGGTATTATGAGATGATGAGCATAGCCAGGTATGAGCTATGATGTATTATTAGTTTGAATTGTTAATTGGGCCTTGTGTGCCATAATATACCTTGTGCCTGGTAAGAGGTGGCAAGAGAATTAATGTGCATCAAGTGCCATGATGGATGCTTGTGTATCAAGTATCATACTTACCTTGGTCAAATGACCTAAAGGTGTTAGTTACCTGAGAAAGAGGTAATAGTGCTCAAGTGATGAACAAAGGGTTTGAATACCCAGGATTTCATGGTTATGGTATTGAAATTGAGAATGGATGAGAAGCCCCAGTGTTGAAATGAGGGATTAAGATCCCAACACCTTGTGAAAATAGTATGGCTATGAGCCATGACTCCACAATGATAATGCCAGGCTTTAGTCATATGATCTAAGCCTGAAGAGAGTTCATGCAGTGATAATGATTTTGTAGTTTGAATAGATGTTATACATGTTCTTCATATTCATTAAAGGAATAGTAACATGTTTATTCTATCAAGTTACAGTTGCAATGCTTTTGATATAGAATAATGATTTAATCTGTTAGACATCAAAATATCTGCTGTCAAATAAATATGATTTCCCTATTCACATTTATCTTATTAAGCTGCAATAATAATGTTTCTGGCGGAGAGTTATATCTCTCGCTAGGGCAATTTTTATAATTGTCTCACCCCCGTGGGAACCACATTTTTAGGTGGATGCGGACGAGGAGACAGAAATCCTTCAGGAGGTGAAGGACATCAGCAGTAGCAGGGACAATAGTAAAGTCTCAGGTGGAGACATTGACTGTCATGTCATGTTCAGATGTATATAGAAGTCCTATGTGTCGTCTCTGTACTCTCAGGTCCTTGGAGTAGTAGTTAATGATTTCGAGATTTTGGCTTAGTGCCTCGAGGGTTTTATACTACCTGTGTACAGTTAAGACAGAGTAGTTAATGTTTGTATTCCTCGAGAAGAAAAAGTACATGAGATGTATATATATGAACCAGGATGTAAAGTTTTACTTTGGTTCTGAATGAAAGAGTTTTCCTATGAATGGATCCCTTTGCAAAAAGTTTTAATTTTTAGTGATTTTTGCTAATCCGCTGCTTGATGAACGCTTCCGCATTAGTTAATCTTGTTTTCGCGAGACGGTCGTCACATCAGGGGACTATAGGCGTCGGTTATTAGATAAGAAACCGACGCCCAAACCCTTCGCGCCACAGAAAGGGCGCCATCTTGGGCGCTATTAGTGTCGGTTATAAGCCAACAACCGACGAAATATGTCTTCGCGCCAAAAGAATATGTGTCGGTTACATTTAAATAACCGACACTGTAATGTTATGTGTCGGTTGTTTACAATTACCGACGCCTGTTATTGGCGCCAGCTTGGGAACTATCAGTGTCGGTTTGTAGTAAGAAACCGACACCATATATGTTCGCGCCACAGGAAATAGGCACCGGTTATATCTAAATAACCGACGCCTATTGTTTTTTTTTTACAGACCTGCAGACCTGCTGTGGCTGGTCGCAGGATGAGAAACCTGCAATTCAGTTAACTGAACTACATGTTTTACGACATCCATTGATATCAGCCAACAACATGCCACAAACCTGCAAATTTAACAACAAAAATATTCACACATGCATTTAGCAATACAACCTGTAGTTCCATTTTATTTTCACACATTTAGAAACATTCATGTAGCTAGCAATCTGTAGTTCCATTCATTCACATTCACACATGTAGAAACATTCATATAGTAACCAACACTTTCATTCATTTTCACTCAGACACATGTAGAAACATCTAGACATGTAGAAACATTCACACATATTATAATTCAGAAATTCATTTACAAAATCCCCACTATTTGTATGGTTGTTGCCCATTCTTCTCTTACTTCATTTAATTCTCCCATCGTATAGGGAGCATGTGCATCTGGTAAGTCCGTTCCTGTAGTGGGGTCATCTTTAAACACCTGTAAAGAGAATGATGTATATATATAATTAATGAGCTATAAATAAGATTGATATATTTCATATTATCTAATGAGACTATATAATACCTGAGCAATACAATCGATGTCCATACAACATGACATACTAACACATATATAGTACATAACAAGAGCAGCGTCGAATTTACATACAACACTAGCTTAGTACATATATAGTGGGACTTATAAGGTGACGATCCCACCTGGTAAAATAGGTTACCGACAACTACATGTTACGACTGGGAGGTCGTGATTCAGCAACAGTATGCATTAGTAGGAGGACAAACAGATCACCATATGTTTGTCCTCATATGGTGATCTGTTTGTCCTCCTGCTAATGCATACATTGCTGAATCACGACCTCCCAGTCGTAACATGTAGTCGGTAACCTGTTTTAGCAGGTGGTATCGTCACCTTAGTCCACTATATATGTACTAAGTTAGTGTTGTATGTAAATTCGGAGCTGCTGTTGTTATGCACTATATATGTGTTAGTCTGTCATGTTGTTATATGAATCTGAACCACTTGTGTGTGCTGTACTTTATGTATTGTATCTGTATCCTGCTTCTCTTCATTGGGGCTTCTTCCTGCATATCCTGCATATCCTGCATAGCTATGTCATGTCCGTCCTGCATAGCCTTCTTCCTATATTTATTTTTCAAAGAGAATACAAACAAAAATTATTAGTGTAGAGTTAGTGAAATACTGATCAATGTCTAGAATTAGAATAGATCAAGAACCTACTCTCAGCATTGCGTATGTAATCTCGGGTGAGATTGGTCCTATAGTTCTTTAGCACCCTTCCACAATGTTTAGCATTTGTATTAACTAGAAGATAATGAAACATCAAATCAGAAAATGATATTGATATTAAAAAAGTAAACATTTAGCTTCAATAAAAAAATATAAACATGCATGCCTCTAAAATTGTGATCTTTTATCAATTAACAATCCTTCATTGTGATCTCCGCACACATATAAGTCATCATTAGCTTCAATATTTTCTGGACTTGGCAACCCAACTGAGAATGGACTGGAGTCATCATATTTATCATAGTACTCTTCTTCATCTATAGGATCTTCAATGAACTGTCTTTTACCATGAAGAACAACCGACCATTTATCATTTGCAGGATCATCGATATAAAATACTTGTTTCGCCTGTGATGCCAATATGAATGGTTAAGCCTTCTCACCAATCTTTTCAAAGTTCACTAAAGTGAAACCCAATTCATCCACTATAACTCCTTTGGTGTTATCAACCCAATTACATTTGAAGAGCGGAATTCTGAAATATATGTAGTCAAATTCCCATATCTCTTCCATGACACCGTAATATGACATTTTAGCTTCACGTGGACTCTTATCCTTTGCACTTGCAAAAAACATAGTCGATGCTTGAAGGGTGACCCCACTGTTTTGGATGACACTCTTATCATCTTGGCGCTTTGTGTAATATGTGAATCCATTAATGTCATACCCTTCATAAGACATAACAGTCAACTTTGGTTTAAAGGCGAGGCATTTGATAGTTTCAGTAATATCATCTGGTGTTTGAGATAGTTGATGTAAGACTTTATCTTCAAACCACTTAATAAAAGTCTTGTTATGCTCTCTAGCAAGCCACATTGTATTGGCTCGAGGATATTGTCTTTTGATGAAATTGGTATGTTCCTCGATATAAACGTTCACTTCGTCCATGTTGTGTAAAATATACAAATGACCTTGTTCCAACTACTCACGGCTGATTACTTTCACACGTGATCCCAAAATTCCTTTGCCAAATAGCTCATCAATATTCTTGTCATTATCAGGAGTGTCATTACCACTGAGAAAGTCATTGCAGAAATCCATAAACTCTCTCACCACATAACCTTCAATAATACTCCCTTCAGGCCGATAACGGTTTCGAACATCACCTTTAAAAACGCTCATGTATCGTTCAAAGGGATACATCCAATGCAAGAAAACCGGGCCCAAGATTTTCACTTCCCTAGTCAAGTGGACAACAAGATGTACCATGATATCAAAGAACGAAGGAGGGAAATACATCTCAAGCTGACATAGGGTAACAACCACTTCTCTTTGCAAATTATCGAGAGTCTCAGGGTCAATAACTTTGCTACAGAGACTGTTGAAAAAGAAACAAAGTCTGGTGATTGCAAACCTTACATGCTTCGGCAATATAGATCGAATTGCCACGGACAATATTTGTTGCATTAGAGCGTGACAATCATGAGATTTAAGTCCTATCAACTTCAGATCTTTCATTGATACCAATCTACGGATGTTGGATGAGTAACCATTTGGCACCTTAACATTTATCAAGCATTCACAAAAAGCTTTCTTCTCTTTTCTAGACAACATGTAACATGCGGGAGGTAAGTATGTTCTTTTACTACCCATTTCACGTATTTCTGTTAATTCTGACCTTATTCCCATTTCACGTAGGTCCAATCTGGATTTTATCCCATCTTTAATCTTACCTGGTATATTTAACAGAGTACCAATGATGCTATCACAGACATTTTTCTCAACGTGCATTACATCGATACAATGTCTGACTGTCAAAGAACTCCAATAAGGAAGATCCCAAAATATTGACTTCTTCTTGAATGAAGAATTGTCACTCAGTGTAGTACCTTGTGATCTCTTACCAAATTCATTGACAAAGTCTTTTATTCTTTCATAAACAACCTCCCCTGGTATAGGTTTAGGTGCACTGCGTTCCTCATTCAATCCATTGAATGCTTTGCGCTTCCTACAATACAGATGGAATTTTGGAAGAAACCTTCGATGACCGAGATATACATTCTTACCGCCATGTTTTAGTCTTGTTGAATCAGTGTTCTCTTCACATATAGGACACACTTTAGCTCCTTTGACACTATATCCAGACAAATTCCCATATGCTGGAAAGTCATTAATAGTGCAAAACATCATAGCATGCAAACGAAATGTCTCTCTTCATGAAGCATCATAGGTCATCACACCTTCACCCCAGAGTTTCTTTAAGTCATCAATCAGAGGTTCAAGATAAACATCGATGTCATTTCCAGGTTGTTTAGGGCCCGATATCAACAACGACAACATTACGTACTTATTTTTCATACACAGCCAGGGAGGAAGATTGTATATAACAAGCATGAATGGCCAAGTGCTATGTTGGCAGCTCAATGTCCCGTACAGATTCATCCCGTCTGTACAAAGCCCAAGTCTTAGATTCCTGACTTCTTCACCAAATTCAGGGTACAATACATCAATCTTCTTCCACTGTGGGGAATCAGACGCATGTCGTAGGATCCCATCATTAATTTTCTTAACATCTGCATGCCACCTCAAATTCTTCACATCTATTGGATTGGCAAACAAGCGTTGAAACCGTGATATTATAGGTAGTTACCACATCACCTTGGTAGGAGAACCAGTTTTGGACTCCTCCGAAGTCGTCAATTTATACCGTGACGCACCACATTTTGGACAATCTTTCAAATCTGCATAGTCCTTTTGAAATAATACACAATCATTAGGGCATGCGTGTATCTTCTTGGCATCCATTCCCATTGGGCACAACAATTTCTTTACCTGGTATGTTGAGATTGGCAGCTCGTTTCCTTCAGGAAGCATTTCTTTCAACAAAGACAACAATGACGTGAAGCTTTTGTCGCTCCATCTATTGTTAGCTTTCAACTTATACAATCTCAACACAGCGTTAAGCTTCGTAAACTTAGTACAACCTGTGTATAACGGCATCTCAGCATCATGCACAATGTTTCTAAAAATGGGAGGTGGATCGGTGTGCTCTACCCCACAACTATCCAGCATCACATCAACGATGTCTACTGGAACTGGTTCATTCACATCTACGTCATCGTAGGCAATTTCTTCTTCCATACAAGAACTGCTATCGACATCCACTGGTTTCGGGTTTGAAATCTCTCCATGCCAGTGCCATTCTGTATAGCCTTGTATAATCCCATTGCACATGACATGAGTCATGATTTCGTCACCAGTGTTGACTTTCAAGTTGTTACCGCAATGTCTACATGGATAGTAGAACCTATCTCCAGGTTGTTTCCTATGTTCCTCGGCAAATTTAATGAACTGGTGAAGACCAGAAATAAACTCTGGGGTGCAGCGATTGCGAATGGACATCCATGATCTATCCATTCTATGATCAAAGAGAAAATAAGTATATATTAGGACAAGATTAGGGTCTAGGGTTAACAAATACATGTGATGTCATTATTATATATAATAAATGTGTACCACCTATCCATTCTTGAACACCTAATCTCACTAGTAAGTGTATAATGTGTATTGGGTTTTCAAGAAAATTTCGGCAGCATTTCCCCCCTGTTTTCCAAGTACATATGTACTTAGAGAACAAACGGGGAAATGCTGCCAAAATTTTCTTGAAAACCCAATACACATTATACACTTACATCCTAAGCGAGATTAGGTGTTCAAGAACAGTCCCAAACCGGGGACTATCCAAGATTTACTCCTAATGAGTAAATCTTGGACGAGTTTCTAGGCCAACAAATAATGTATTGTCATTCTTATACCTAAAATCCTAGTTCTTCAATTTAGGGTGATTATTGATGTCTTTAAAAGCATGATTGGAAATTTAGGGAAAAGTTCATCATTTACATTCCAAGCATGTCACATGTGTGCATTACAGTTCATCATTAAGCAAGATATAAGCAAGTATGTCATATTAAAATAGACTAAACAATATGAGAAAATAGTAGTGTAATCATGTAAATGGGAACATTCATGGGAACACACACTTCAGTTATAAGCATTCATGTAGCAACTTTCAGTTCCATTCATGGGAACACACACTTCAGTTATAACAATAACTAAACAAAGGGATTGGTGTACCCCTAAACATGCGCATAATTAAAAAAACTATTAATACAGACAATTCTAGATAGATAGACAACTAAATACTACACCAACATGGTCCCGCATGCATCAGTAACTTCTTTTTGATGATGAAGCTGTGTCATGAAGCTCCTCACTGTATTTAGACAAATCTGAACTGATAGGGGCCTCAAATTCAGATTCCTCATAGATGATATCTGACGCCGTGCGCTCATACCGCAGAAGATGATCGGGGGTCTCGCAGTTGCTGTTGGTTATCCAAACTTTGATGGAATTATGGCCAACTGGACGGAGAAAAAGCCTGTTCCAATGGACCACATGCAGCTCTCCAATCCTATCACGCCAACCGGATTTTGATACAAGATTTCCCGCCAAATCATACTCAACCTCGATAACATGTGAATAATTACTAAAAGTTAGGGTCACTTTACCAGGCATGTAGTATCTTCCTTTTAGAAAACGCCAATGTTTGGGTATGACCAATTGGTTTAAGGAACGATCATCTAGGATGATGTCCAATTGTTCTTCAATAGGGAATGTTAACATTGACATAGAGGCCCAGTTCATAGTGACTGTTATGGGTGGACAGAGACTGCACAATATTAGTATTAACAAAGTGTAAGTACATATAATGATGTTATATATTTTCAGAAAAAGTTGTATAACATCAGTTAACCTTTTATTGCTTGTCATAACCAACTTTATTGTGGTAGACATGATAGCTTGAAAATAAGTCTACAAATGTACTTAAAGAACAAACGAGGAAATGCTCCTAATGAGTAAATCTTGGACGGGTTTCTAGGTGCTTACTAAAATAGAACCATTATATGGAACTAATCCTACATTATACACATACTTTTCCTGAGTAAGATAATGTGCACTTCATGGAATTATTAAGATCTGAATATATATAAGTTGTTTCTACCTACTTTGATGGGATTTTATAACATTCGAGTCTTCCATTTATAACATTAAGATCTGAATATATATAAGAATCCCATTTGATACACACGATTGAGAATCTTTCACGATACTAGGAAAATACACTAACTAGATATTCATTTAGGTGTTAGACATCAATATGTGTATGAGCCCTAATTAAAACTGATTCTCATAAGAAGTAAATAAATTTAAAAAAAAATGCCCAGCAGTAGGGCGGCACCTTGAGGGAAGACGAGCAGAGGAAGAAGAAGAAGGCAGGGCAGGCACCTTGAGGGAAGAGGAGCAAAGGCCGAGGCAAAGTTCTAGCAGCTTCCGGTGGCGAAGAGAGGAGCGGCGGAGAGGGCGGCGAGGCTAGGAGACCTAGCTGCTACCAGCGACGGCGGAGAAGAGGCCGGCGGGCGGAGAGGAGGCCGACGGCGGAGGAGAGGCCGGCAGGCGGAGAGGGAGGCCGGTGGGCGGGCGGAGAGGGAGGCCGACTGCTTCTCGCTCGACGGTGATGAGCGGCGAGCACAGAGGAAGGAGCGGCGGCGGCGGCAGGGAGCAAGGGAAATCGCTGGAGCAAGGGAAATCGGGAACGAAATAGGGAAATGGGAAGAATCGTTCGGGCAGGGTGAGCTATTAAGTTGAAAATACGTGTCGGTTCTTTAAATAACCGACAACTAAACCAACAGTGTCGGTTCTTTGCCACAAACCGACAACTATACTAGATTATAGTCGTCGGTTTTTGATTAAACGACAACCGACAACTATTCCTATCTCACGAATACCCTTTAGTTGTCGGTTATTTAGTTACGAACCGACGCAATATGTTAAATATTGGAGCCAATTTTTTCGCTAGAATTTTGGGTTTGGCGGTTGATTTTAGGTGTCAGTTTTTTATTAATTAAACGACACTTAATAAAAGCGGTACCCGTGTCTGGTCGACCTTCACAGATTGGATGTCGGTTTCTGTTCAAAACCGACACAGTAGGGTTTATGTGTCGGTTTTTGTATACAACCGACACCTTGAAAAGTGACTTTATAAGCCATTTCTGTAGTAGTGACCATACTCTGACCTGATCTGCTGAATCATAGTATCAGCTTGTTATGCCTCTTTTATCTGTTGTTTCAGAGTAGGTTTTATGTGCATCTCAGCTAATAGTCCAGCTAACAAGGATACTTTAAGTTGTACATTGTTTTGCCTCAAAGAGACCATCATGTCTCATTTAAAGCACACTAAAGAGTTCAACTGTGCTTTGTCTATGATTGGTGATGATGATTTTCTACTTAGTGCATCAACCACTACATTAGCCTTTCCTGGATGATAATCAATTGTACAATCGTAATCCTTAATCAACTCCATCCAGCGGCGTTGTCTCATATTCAACTCATACTATGAAAAAATGTATTTTAGGTTCTTATGGTCCGTGAAAATATGGAATGTCTCTCCATAGAGATAATGTCTCCAGATCTTCAACGCATGAACCACTGCAGCTAATTCTAGATCATGTGTTGGATATTTTTCCTCGTGTTTCTTAAGCTGTCGAGAAGTAAAAGAAATCACTTGTTTATCCTGCATCAACACACATCCTAGACCGTTCTTAGAAGCATCACAGAAAACAATATACCCCTTTCCCTGCTCAGGTAACACTAACACATGCACACTTGTTAACCTTTCTTTCAACAACTGGAAAGAATGTTGACACTTGTCATTCCAGACAAAAGGAACCTCCTTCCTGGTTAACCTAGTTAGGGGTAATGCTATAGAACTAAAGTTCTTAATGAACCTCCTATAGTAGCCTGCTAGTCCTAGAAAACTGCGTATCTCCGTCGGTGTCTTTGGCTGTTCCCACTCTAAGACAAATTCTACCTTTTTAGGATCAACACGGATACCTGAGGCAGATATTACGTGTCCTAGGAAAGACACTTCTGATAACTAGAATTCACACTTACTAAATTTGGCATATAGCTTGTGCTCTCTTAGTAAAGTCAGTGCCTGACGAAGGTGTTGCTCATGATGTTGAGTATCTTTACTATAAATCAGGATGTCATCTATAAAGACTACTATGAATTGATCAAGGAATGGCCGGAAGATTATGTTCATGAGTTCCATGAATGCAGCTGGTGCATTAGTTAGTCCAAATGACATAACTATGAACTCATAGTGACCATACATTGTCATAAAGGCTGACTTAGGTATGTCACTCTCCTCGATACGTAACTGATGGTATCCTAACCTCAGATCTATTTTAGAAAAGATAGTTGCACCACACAACTGGTCAAACTAGTCATCTATCCTTGGCAGAGGATATTTGTTCTTTATGGTTACTTTGTTTAGCTGTCTATAGTCGATGCATAATCGCATAAACCTGTCTTTCTTTTTAACGAAAAGAACCGGAGCACCCCATGGTGAAGTACTCGGTCGAATAAAACCCTTTTCAAGCAACTCCTGTAACTATTTCTTGAGTTCTGCCATCTCACCAGGTTCCATTCTATAAGGTGTTTGAGCTATTGGTTGTGTACCCGGGATTAGATTAATCTTGAAATCAATCTCTCGGGGTGGAGGAACACCTGGAAGTTCCTCAGGAAATACATCCTCAAACTCCCTAACAATTGGTATTTCAGAAAGACTAGAACTCTCTACTCTGGTATCTACCACATGTGCCAAGAATGCTTCACATCCTTGTCGCATCAGTTTCTCAGCTATCATTGCTGATACTAGACATGCTGGAAGAATCTTTATGTCCCCCTGAAAGACCCATGTATCACCATTGTCGGTGAACATAGCTTGCTTGGAACCGCAATCCAAGACGACCTTATACTTTTCTAGGGTGTCCATCCCAAGGATTATGTCGAACCCATGCATCTCAAGTGGTATAAGATCCACCTGAATGCTATGTTGTGAAAAAGAAAGAACACAGGGAGAACATACCTCCCGCAACACTGCAGATCCAACAAACGGAGTTTCTAATAACAAGTTATCTGCTCTATGACTGACAGTCATATTGCAGTAATGAATCACTTCTCGAGTAATAAAGGAATGCATAGCACCCAGATCAATCAAAATAGATACAAAGTAGGATGAAGACATATCAGAATGAAATAATTCCATCTGACCTGTCACAACTCGTGGGTTGACCACTGCCTCGGGCAGATTCATTGCATAGAATCTTGTCGTTGCCTGATGTTGACTTTGTGCTCTGTTATTTGATGCAGTTGATCTTGCCTGGGATGTCTGTCCACGTCCTCGAGTGCCACTAGAAAATTGTTTCCTCTGATGACCTTGTTGACTCTACCTCGGTGGTTGGGTTACCATTGTGTTTCCAACTGGACAATCCCTTGCTAAATGTCCTACCTGTCTACACTGGTGATACATTCTATTCTCTTGATATGGTCTAAAAGGTCCAGTCACTGACGTTGATGCTGTACTGGGAGCTCTATTTGGAGGAAAAATACGACCCCTACCCCTACTTGACGTCCACTACGTCGGGGTATTGAACCTTGGTGGTGCTGTTGGTGCAGAAAACCTTGGTTCTTAAAACTTTCAGACCTCTGTCCTTGGAACTGTGTATACACCTTCTTACTATTGTCTTGATATTTCTCAGTCATAGATCTTTCTATCCGCCTAACGTACTCCACAAAGGTGGCAAACCTCTCTCTATTCTCTAGAGTAGACACTAGTGTGGTTAAATCAGCGTTCAAACCCTTCTCAAAATGCCGAATCCTCTCCTCATCTGTAGCAACCATGTGCGGACAGAACCGTAGAAGCTCCATAAACATAGCTTCATACTCACTAATGTTAATTTGTCCTAGCCTTATCTGCTCAAACTGAGAGATCTTCTCATCCAGGTAAGTCTTGGGAAAATATCTACTAACGTATTCACGTCAGAATTCTTCCCATCCGACCTCAACACCTGGCCTTTTGCCTTCTTCTATGGCCCACAAATGGCCAGCACTCCCCTTCAATAGGTACACCACATGTCTAACCTTCTCAGCTTATGGGATATTAAGAATTCTGAAGGCCTTTTCCAACTCAGTTAGCCACAAGTCTGCGTCTGCTGGGTCAGCTGTACCAGCATATTCAGTGGCTCCTACCCGTCGAAGCCGTTCAAAAGTCTTGCCAACTCCATGTCCCTCATTGTGAGCTGGTGCCCTAGGTTCAGGTGGTGGCATCCTATCCTCCATATGTGTCATAGTTTCCATGAACTGCCCAAACAGAGCATAGAAAGCTAGATTTTCTAGTGTAGATTGGTCAAGCTGGGGATGTTCAGGTGCTAGTTCTTCTCTAGCCTGATCCCTTACACCTCCTCCTGGTGCAGCGACACTGCTTTCAGCAGCATGTTCTTCATGTGATCCAACCATCTTCAAGCTTTACTTCTTCTCCTGAGAGCAGAATTCACTATAAGATAAATTGGAGGACACTAGAACAGACTCTACTATTTAATCCTATGTCTCTGTAGACTCAGTGAACCTTAGGCTCTGATACCAAAACCTTGTGACGACCTGACACCAAATCAGACCGTCACTACGTAATTAATTGCAGAATTAACCATAATCAACGGAATAACAAAAATCACTAAAAATTAAAACCTTTTTGCAAAGAGATACAATTCCAGGAAACTCTTATAAAGAGGACCAATGTACTGTATATACATTCTGGTCCACAAAGTACATACCATGTACCATCTCTTCTTGAGACATATATATACATTCTGGTCAGTGTGAGACCACATGCCAGATATCTCGTGTCTCTTGCTAAAATAGCTTTCTAGGGTATACTGGCAACTTCGCTATAGAGTTATATCCCGTAGCATATACTCTCTTCAGGATATGGCCCGTAGCCAATGCCTGGTATTGTGGAGTCATGGCCTATAGCCATACTCTTATTGGGATATGGTACATAACCATTCCTGTGCATAGGATATGTCCCGCAGTCATTCCTATGAGGCATAAGGATATATTCACCCATTACCCCCACATATTCAAAAATATGCATTCCAGGAGTTCCCATAGGAAAACCTATTCACCATCACCAACTACTGACAATGATGGATCTATGGCCAGGGCTCTACATGATAAGATTCCACTTGATTATTTAAGTACATTACCATATTCTTTTAGCACCAGTCAAGTTTTCAAACAAGAATTATTATGACAAATGCTACAAAGAAACATGTAATACTTCTATCAAGTACTTTTCAAAACTTTATAAAACATTGGGATCTCAATCCCTTATCTCATTACTAGGAATTCACATCCCTCAACAATACCATCATCATGTTTACTGGATCTGGTTATTCAAACCCTTAGTTCATCACTGAACATGGTTACCACTATCAAGTAACTATTACCTCCAGGTCATCTGACCAAGGTATTCATGATACTTGTTACACAATCATCTCACATAGTTCACCAGGCATATTCAACTTCTTGTCACCTCTCACTAGGAAACAAATAAAATAATGGCTCACAAGGCCCATTAACATCATAGCTCATACCTAATTATTCTCATCATCTCATGATACCTGCATGGTTAGTATTGTGGCATCCAACTTATAAAAATGAAATTTACTTAAGCGGAAGCGAATCATTTGCAGTGGATTACTGAAAATCACTAAAAATGTAAAACTTTTTGCAAAGAGATCCATTCATAGGAAATCTTTTTCATCAAGAACCAAAGTATAATATTTACATTCTGTTCCATAAGTACACAACCTGTACTATCTCTTCTCGAGGATTACAACATCAACTGTCCTATTCAACATTATATACAGACAACATAAAAACCTCGAGGCATCAAGCCAAAATCTCAGACCGATTAAGTAAAAACACTGACTACTGACTCGGAGGACCTGAGAGTACAGAGATGACACATAGGAATTTCTAACTATAAGAGTAGACAAGCAGTATCTCCACCTGAGATATTACTGTTGTCCTCGATGCTGCTACTATTCTTTCTCTGCTTAAGTTTTCTTGCCTCCTTGTCCACGTCCACCTACAAACATTGGATCCCACGGGGGTGAGACAATTGTAATTGTCCTAGTGGGAGATATAACTCTCCTTCAAAACATCATTATTGTAATTAAATATATATAAAATTGGACAGAGGATATGCAGTTTAAAGCATTCTCATCATAAAGCATTGTAACTATTTATGATAGAACAATAGATCAACTATTCACTTAATAAAGAATAGGAAGAACATGCATATCATTTATCCTTCGTATCATACCATCATGTCAAACTTCTCGTGTGACACTCATTATCTTGATATGTCACCCATGAGACATTCTTAATTCAACTTATTGGCCTTGGCCAATCTGCTAAACAAATTTTTGGTTATATTGGACATGAGAGTGTACATCATCATGTCTTATTCAGGCATTGGTCTATACCAATCCTTTATAAATATTTCAGGCATTGTATTACACCAATCCTGTGCAACTAGTACAAGCATTAGACTTGTATTATTCCTGTGTATCCATTCCAAGTATTGAACTATGTCAATCTTGTGTAACCATTCCAAGTATTGAACTATGTCAATCTTGAGCAACTATTCCAGGTATTGGGTTATTACCAATCCTGTGTTATTATTCCAGGTATTGGGTTATTACCAATCCTGTGTTATTATTCCAGGTATTGACCTATGTCAATCCTATGCCATTATTCCAGGTATTGGGATTTAACCAATCCTGTGTTATTATTCCAGGTATTGGGTTATTACCAATCCTGTGTTATCATTCCAGGTATTGAACTACGTCCATCCTGTGACATTATTCCAGGTATTGGGATTTAACCAATCCTGTGTTATTATTCCAGGTATTGGGTTATTACCAATCCTGTGTTATTATTCCAGGTATTGAACTATGTCAATCATGTGTAACCTTTAAAACATTTTGTTACCTCTCACTAGGCAACAACCATCCCCATAGCTCATAAGGCCCATAAAACACCTTGTCATCTCTCACTAGGCAACATCTAACCATATGGCTCATAAGGCCATTACACATCTTTAGAATTCAGGCATGTTCATTACTCTTAACATTTATCATGAAATGATTCTCAGTACAAGGTATGAGTTCATTCCTCATCCTTATCATGGTATGATTACATCATACTCATTAGTTTGGCTTACCCTTATTCTCAAGGTATATTAGCCTATGCTTGTCAAGGTATATCAAACTCATTACATTTTATTGTAACAATTTACATAACACAATTCATATATTTCTTACTCAAATAGATTGGATTTGAAATGCATCAAGGTATATCACTTTCCTCATCACCTCTATCTTCCTTGAGTTATCAACTTATCTTGTATTAAGGCACTTCCCATCTTAATACTTTCATCCATTGACCTATCACTCTCATCATGAAGTGCATAGGTCACACACAAGAATGGTCCAACTACCTTTAATGATATAGACTCATTTTAGGTTAAGGCATTGCCTACAATAAGGTTGCCTATACTCAATCCTTTAAGGTATTTCACCTTTATAAGGTTTCACCCTCTGCTTTATTATCAGGGTTCTGGTTTATCATCATACTGCACAAGGTTAGGGCTTTAAATATTATAACTCCATTTAGAATTTCACCTACCTTTACCCTTTATTAGGGCTTTGGGGTTTCACTTACTATTCATACCAACTAGGGTTTCTCATGACATCCCCCTCAATTAGGGTTTCTCATGGCATCACCATCAATTAGGGTTTCTCCTTTCCTATCAGTGGGGACTACTCATCCCAATTAGGGTTTCACTCTTTATTCCCATAATTGGGGTTTTACATTATGTTACCCTGAACTAGGGTTAAGATTCATTAACCTTCTGGATTAGGGTTTTATGATCTCTTTATTAAGGATCATAACCTAATCATCACATGATCAATACTCATATATGAATTCCTCTCTATCTTCCTCCCAACTTGATTAGGTCACATCAACACTTCAATCAAGTACATACAACTATGGTTAACATAGTTTACTAAGACATTACTCTCATAACCTTTTAGGGTTAATTAATCTAAAGGTATTGATCATCTAGGTACTTTAGGGTTTCAACCTTTGTACCTAGCCTTAATAATCATCATTGGATCAATGGATCATTCATCATCTTAATTCTCAAGAGATTCAATCACATTGGACTTCCATTACATAAGGTATCCAAATGAATTGACCAATTGGATCTTCTATTACAATAGGTATCCAAGTGGATTAACCAATTGAGTCCTCAATTACATTAGGTATCCAAAAGGATTAACCATATTGATCCTCAAACAATTTTGATTACTTGGGCCCCAAACGGTCTTGGTCTTTCAAAGTTCAAACGGTTTGAAACCGATTGGTAAAAGTGACCTTCAAGATCGTTTGCTAAAGTACCTTTTTGAAACCGCATGAACTCAACCGGTTTGGGATCGTTTGGTCCCATACGGTCTTGAGACCGTTTGGTCCAAACCTCCTCAAAACCGCATGGACAAAAGATGGTCTCAACTACTCCAATCAGTTTAGGGTTCTCAATGTTGATTCCATCAACCATTGTATTCGTGTAACTAATCATCAATTGGACCTATCATCATACTTTTATTGAGTTAAGTAGGTCATCCTTCAACTGATTTGACTCTCAATTTACCCTCAATTAGTCATCAATTAGGGTTTGAATCAATTGGATTAGGGTTTGGAATCGATGATCCTTCAACATTAATCAATGTGTAACTAGTTACTTTAAAACTATTGGACCATCATCCAAATTGAACATGACCTGACCCCAAATGGTCTTGAGACCGTTTTCCCATCTCATCACTCAAATCCAAGTCATCCAATTAGGGTTTGTATCATTGGATTGATCACCAAACCAGCATTTGATTGCACTTCAACTTAGTATCTTTAGATCTTCAAACACCTAACCATAGTCAACCATAGACCTCCAAACGGTATTGGGTGACCCCCAAATGGTCTTGGGATCGTTTGGATGACCTCCAAATGGTCTTGAGACCGTTTTCCCATCACATAATCATTAACCATGTCATTCAATTAAGGTTTGGATCCTAGGATTGGTCACCAAATCAACAATTGATTGTACATCAACTTAATATCTTTGGACCTTCAATTGCTAAAACATACTTAACCCTAGACCTCCAAACGGTCTTGGGTGATCACCAAACGGTCTTGAGACCGTTTGGGTGATCCCCAAATAGTTTTGAAACCGTTTGGGTCAATCAACCCAAAACATCATCTCAATCACTTGCAAAATCAGCACTTAGCCGATTAGGGTTCATACCATATCTTTGGATCTTCAAACACTTAACCATACTCAACCCTAGACCTCCAAACGGTCTTGGGTGACCCCCAAACGGTCTTGAGACCGTTTGAGTGATCCCCAAACGGTTTTGAAACCGTTTGGGTCAATCAACCCAAGTTTCCAACTTAATCAAATTACAAATCAACACTTAACCCGATTAGGGTTTTGGTGATTGATGGACCTTCAACTCATGAACCAATTGGAACTAATCAATAATAATTGATGGGTCATTAAACTAGATCATTTTCAAAAGATCT
The DNA here is from genome assembly GCA_963693085.1 of Alisma plantago-aquatica. Taxonomy (NCBI): domain Eukaryota; kingdom Viridiplantae; phylum Streptophyta; class Magnoliopsida; order Alismatales; family Alismataceae; genus Alisma; species Alisma plantago-aquatica. Next base: position 490,327,503 of record OY856411.1, on the reverse strand, counting down.
CCAAATGGTCAACCCTGGTCAACACCACCAAACGGTTTAAAACCATTTGGTTTCATGCGGTTTGGTGAAACCGTTTGCTTCTAAACGGTTTGGGAAACCGTTTGAGAAACAAAAGTAAACCGTTTGCCTTGGATATTTTGGAGAGGTGTGTTCTTATCATCTTCAAGCTCTGAACTCACGAAACCTGCTGTGGTTTCCATGGTGATTGCAGCAATCAACCAAAACAAATTTCGGGAATGTAAAAAGGATCACCAAGTGATAAGGAGTAAATTGAAATAACAATATTAAGGGTTCAAGTTATAAAACCCGCCTCCAATTGAGCTCCAAAGCTCCAAGCTCATGGAAACAATGGTGGATGAAGCTCTTGCAACTCCCCCTAGGCTCGTCCTCAAGCTTTTGGTTGAAAAGTTTGGCTAGGGTTGAAGAGGAGATCGAATTAAGAAGAAATCAATGATTTACTTTCAATTTCCAACATGGAATCAAGGGGAAAAGAAGTCAAGAACCTTACCAACAGGTTGGGGTCGTCCTCCTCTTGTTCCTGAGCTTCTCTTGGGGTCGGCCAAGGAAAAGAAAGAAAGGAAATCCGAAAAGAAGTCCTTAAGTGAGTGGAAAAAGGGATATGTATAAGGAAATCCCAAGGAGAGAGAAAATGGGATTATTTTCTTTAATTCCCAAAATAATTTCCACCAAATCCCCCTCCATTTCTTGGCCACGAATCCATCTTCATGTTCTTGCAAAACCTCTTCATTATCCAAGAATAAAGGGAAAAGAAATTAAGCACCTTAACCCTTATAATGTTAATATCCATTTTTGAGTGGAATTTCTTTTTCTTATAATAATGGTGAGTGGAATTTCACCTCCTTAGGATATGCTCGTGCCTTTGCAAGGATTAAGCTCGTCCAAACACATCTGAATCCAACCATTTTAATTTTGGTTGAAGGCCCCTTCAATTATTTTATTTATTTTTGCATTAAATTGAATTAGGGTTCCAATTAGGCTTAAATCTTGATTATTTTAATATCAAGATTCTCTCTCCTCCAACTTAATTCAAATGAAGCACCCCTCTCATTTTCTTTTCTCTAAATGATGTCAAGAAACATTAGGGACCTTATTGAAGTGGTAATTTGCATATTGAACCTTAGGTTTTGGGTAAATTGCACTTTACACCAAAACTAGGTTTTAGTGCACAAACATTGTCCAACAAGCTCTATCTTGGTGTCCAGGATTGTGGAAACCATACCACTACATCATATTCATTCTTATGATGTTTCAACATCAGAGGAACATATTATTATGTAAAATTTGTAAGTTAGCCCCTTAACTTTGGTAATTTGCACTTTAGTCCAAAATAAGCAAACATTGCTTCAACATTGTTCAAATAGGACCAAAATTGAAACATAAGTTCCTCATGAGCCCTAATTACTTTTCACAAGATAATATTAATCATATAATCATATTTATTTATTAAAACACCTAGGGTTAAAGCATAACCCAGGTCAGGGATGTTACAAATTATCCACCCCTCATAAGGATTTCATCCCCGAAATCCCAGATGAAGGAAAACAGTTATTATTCATGCATCATATCATCATGTACTCACATAACACCTCATTATTATGGATACACCATAGAGTTTTGATCAATACAAAGTTATTACATACAAGTTTATCATGGAATGATTCACATGGAACATATACTCCCATGTTCCTTAATTAATTCAGCCTTTCTCATACAAGATTCACCATTATATTCTGTCATTCACTTGGGACTATAAGTCTTTTTATGCTTTAATTGTGTCACCTTACCTGATGACACAACACATGCTTTCCTTATTACATGCACTAACTATCTCATTAGTTGTGCATTTTCTTACCATAAGAAGAGGTTACATATCAACCAAGAACTTTTCTCAAGGATATCTTCAATTGTTATGTTTATGAAAAACATAAACCCCTAACATGTGATGTTCATATTATTTTACATATTTAATTTGATTTCATGGTTGACCATTCCAAGTAGTCAACATGAATCATCTAATATATCTTTAGATACCAGGATTTCTTACCTTGGTACCTATCACATGTGTTGAACACACATGACATCTTTATCTTCCTTTCATCTTGGAACATTACTTATTACATATATCTTCATCTTGGAGCCAAAGCCAAAGATAAACTGATACCTTTCTAAGTATCCATCACATAAACATCTTTGTATTATGCACATCAAGTGTCCTATGACCCACTTGATTGCCATGTCCTTGAAAGGAAAGTAAACAAGGATTCATATTCCTCGTATTTATTCTTGTGTTTTCAACTATTAATGAACCATTTACTCATCATATCATCCTAAGTTCCTTGCCCTAAGCTCAAGAATCTATAAGGATGATCACATAACATTATTCTTTCTTTATTATTATCTAACATGTTTATGATCATCTTAGGATCTCATCACAATTTCCATTCCCACATCATGGAAGGGATCTTTATAATACTTACAACTTTATTGGATAAGATTCATCTCCCTTATTTTCATTCTTATCTTATGAGGAGTATACTTTTAATTCCTCATACAACCATGCTCATCTGAGGTTATCTCAGATTTCTCTTTCTTATGCTTAGGACATGACACATTTATTCATTCCATACTTCTTATTTCATGATACACATTAGATTGTATCAGAATGACTGCTTGATCAGGGCAATAAAAAAGATAACAATCTAAGAGTCTCCATACTCACTTTATCATCAATAGTTGTATACCTGGCTAGGGTATATAAATACTGAGATCAAGTAGTTTGCACTTACTTTATTTTATGTTTTTCATCTCTTTAGATTTAGTATATTTAATATCTTAGATTTCTTCTGAGTTCCTTTTTCATCTCTTCCCTTTCTTGATGGAGAAAGAGAAACTTCAAAACATATAAAATAATATTAAACTGAACACAAATTTAATACTACTATCTCTCCTCATATCCTTAAAGGATTATACAGATGAACTAAACAACAACTACTTTTCTTATAGTAGGAAACAGAAGGTAACTCAAAATAGAAAGTTCTATCTTGAAAAGTCTACCTTTTAAAAGATAACTAGCATCTTATCTAACCCAGAACATGGACTTAGTTATTATTTGTTATTGCCTTTGTCCTTTACTACCAGAAGTAGATGGACTAAACTGTGACACTTGTCTTTATCCTCTATCATATGCTCCATTGGACTGAGGTCCTTGTGGGTTTTGCAAATTATGCCTTGACTGCTGGGTCATTACACTGTTTATCCTTGGACATTGTTGTCTAAAATGTCCTAGCTGTCCACATTTATGACAAGCTCGACCCCAACTTGATGACCCCTACATATGTGCACTATATTGTGGTTGGACTGGTGAAGATTTTGGTTGTCTGCTGCCACTACTCATTAGTCCCTGTGACTGTGTAGACTTTCTTTTGAGGTTTGTCTCATGTTTATTTATCAAAGATCTTTCTATCCTCCGTATAGACTCCACAAATGTGGCAAACCTCTCCCTACTTTCTAGGGCAGATGCCGGAATGGACATCTCAGCATTCAATCCTTTCTCAAAATGTTGAATCTTTTCGTCCTCAGTAGCAGCCATCTTAGGGGCAAAATCGTAAAAGTTCCATGAACTTAACCTCATATTCACTTATTGACATGGCTCCCTGTCGTATTTTCTCAAACTGTGAGATCTTTTCATCTAAATAAGTCTTTGGAAAATACTTATTGACGAATTATCGACGGAATTCCTCCCAGCCAACCTCTTCATCATTCCTTTTTATTTCTTCTATAGCCCACCAGTGTCCAACACTACCTTTCAAAAGGTACACTGCATGTTTAACTTTGTCAGCCTCTGGGATACTAAGGATCTTAAAGGCTTTTTCTAACTCAGTGAGCCAGCGATCAACATCTGTTGGATCAGATGTTCCAGCATATTTAATGGCTCAGACACGACATAGTCATTCAAAGGTCTTACCAGACCCATATCCCTCATTGGGAGTTGGTGCCCTGGGTGTTGATGTTGGCATCTGATCTACCATATACCTTAGTGTGGTCATGAGCTGCCCAAAAAGATTATGAAAATCTGGGTTTCCTCTCATGACTTCATCAACATGGGGATTTTTAGGCACTGGTTCCTCCCTTGCCTGATCCCTTGCACCTCCCACTGGTGCATCAACATTGCTCTCAGCAACGTATTCTTCACGTCCTTCAGACATCTTTAAGTTATATATCATCTTCTGCATAAGCAGAAGGCACTATAAGATATATTGAGGTACACTTAGAATAGACTCAATACCTTAGTCATATGTCTCTGTAGACTCAGTGAATCTAGAGCTTTGATACCACTAAATTGTGGCATACAACTTATAAAAATGAAATTTACTTAAGCGGAAGCGAATCATTTGCAGCGGATTACTGAAAATCACTAAAAATTTAAAACTTTTTGCAAAGAGATCCATTCATAGGAAATATTTTTCATCAAGAACCAAAGTATAATATTTACATTCTGTTCCATAAGTACACAACATGTACTATCTCTTCTCGAGGATTACAACATCAGCTGTCCTATTCAACATTATATACAGACAACATAAAAACCTCGAGGCATCAAGCTAAAATCTCAGATCGATTAAGTAAAAACACTAACTACTGACTCTGAGGACATGAGAGTATAGAGACGACACATAGGACTTTCTAACTATAAGACTAGACAGGCAGTATCTCCACCTGAGATATTACTGCTATCCTCGATGCTGTTGCTGTTCTTTCTCTGCTAAAGTTTTCCTGCCTCCTTGTCCACGTCCACCTAAAAACATTGGATCCCACGGGGGTGAGACAATTGTAATTGTCCCAGCGGGAGATATAACTCTCCGCCAAAACATCATTATTGCAATTAAATATATATAAAATTGGACAGAGGATATGCAGTTTAAAGCATTCTCATCTTAAAGCATTGTAACTATTTATGATAGAACAATAGATCAATTATTCACTTAATAAGGAATAGGAAGAACATGTATATCATTTATCCTTCGTATCATACCATCATGTCAAACTTCTCTTGTGACACTCATTATCTTGACATGTCACCCATGAGACATTCTTAATTCAACTTATTGGCCTTGGCCAATCTTCTAAACAAATTTTTGGTTATATTGGACATGAGAGTGTACATCATCATGTCTTATTCAGGCATTGGTCTATACCAATCCTTTATAAATATTTTAGGCATTGGATTACACCAATCCTGTGCAACTAGTACAAGCATTAGACTTGTATTATTCCTGTGTATCCATTCCAAGTATTGAACTATGTCAATCTTGTGTAACCATTCCAAGTATTGAACTATGTCAATCTTGTGCAACTATTCTAGGTATTGGGTTATTACCAATCCTGTGTTATTATTCCAGGTATTGGGTTATTACCAATCCTGTGTTATTATTCCAGGTATTGACCTATGTCAATCCTGTGACATTATTCCAGGTATTGGGATTTAACCAATCTTGTGTTATTATTCTAGGTATTGGGTTATTACCAATCTTGTGTTATCATTCTAGGTATTGAACTACGTCAATCCTGTGACATTATTCTAGGTATTGGGATTTAACCAATCCTGTGTTATTATTCCAGGTATTGGGTTATTACCAATCCTGTGTTATTATTCTAGGTATTGAACTATGTCAATCCTGTGTAACCTTTAAAACATTTCGTTACCTCTCACTAGGCAACAACCATCCTCATAGCTCATAAGGCCCATAAAACACCTTGTCATCTCTCACTAGGCAACATCTAACCATATGGCTCATAAGGCCATTACACATCTTTAGAATTCAGGCATGTTCATTACTCTTAACATTTATCATTAAATGATTCTCAGTACAAGGTATGAGTTCATTCCTCATCCTTATCATGGTATGATTACATCATACTCATTAGTTTGGCTTACCCTTATTCTCAAGGTATATTAGCCTATGCTTGTCAAGGTATATCAAACTCATTACATTTTATTGTAACAATTTACATAACACACTTCATATATTTCTTACTCAAATAGATTGGATTTGAAATGCATCAAGGTATATCACTTTCCTCATCACCTCTATCTTCCTTGAGTTATCAGCTTATCTTGTATTAAGGAACTTCCCATCTTAATACTTTCATCCATTGACCTATCACTCTCATCATGAAGTGCATAGGTCCCACACAAGAATGGTCCAACTACCTTTAATGATATGGACTCATTTTAGGTTAAGGCATTAATTGCCTACAATAAGGTTGCCTATACTCAATCCTTTAAGGTTTTTCACCTTTATAAGGTTTCACCCTCTGCTTTATTATCAGGGTTTTGGTTTATCATCATATTACACAAGGTTAGGGCTTTAAATATTATAACTCCATTTAGAATTTCACCTACCTTTACCCTTTATTAGGGCTTTGGGGTTTCACTTAATATTCATCCCAACTAGGGTTTCTCATGACATCACCCTCAATTACGATTTGTCATGGAATCACCATGAATTAGGGTTTCTCCTTTCCTATCAATGGGGAATACTCATCCCAATTAGGGTTTCACTCTTTATTCCCATAATTGGGGTTTTACATTATGTTACCCTGAACTAGGGTTAAGATTCATTAACCTTCTGGATTAGGGTTTCATGATCTCTTTATTAAGGATCATAACCTAATCATCACATGATCAATACTCATATATGAATTCCTCTCTATCTTCCTCCCAACTTGATTATGTCACATCAACCCTTCAATCAAGTACATACAACTATGGTTAACATAGTGTACTACGACATTACTCTCATAAACTTTTAGGGTTAATTAATCTAAAGGTATTGATCATCTAGGTACTTTAGGGTTTCAACCTTTGTACCTAGCCTTAATAATCAAATTGGATCAATGGATCATTCATGATCTTAATTCTCAAGAGATTCCATCACATTGGACTTCCATTACATAAGGTATCCAAATGAATTGACCAATTGGATCTTCTATTACAATAGGTATCCAAGTGGATTAACCAATCGAGTCCTCAATTACATTAGGTATCGAAAAGGATTAACCATATTAATCCTAAAACAATTTTGATTACTTGGGCCCCAAACGGTCTTGGTCTTTCAAAGTTCAAACAGTTTGAAACCGATTGGTAAAAGTGACCTTCAAGATCATTTGCTAAAGTACCTTTTTGAAACCGCATGAACTCAACCGGTTTGGGATCGTTTGGTCCCATATGGTCTTGAGACCGTTTGGACCAAACGATCTCCGCATGGACCAAAGATGGTCTCAACTACTCCAATTGGTTTAGGGTTCTCAATGTTGATTCCATCAACCATTGTATTCATGTAACTAATCATCAATTGGACCTATCACCATACTTTGATTGAGTTAAGTAGGTCATCCTTCAACTGATTTGGCTCTCAATTGACCCTCAATTAGTCATCAATTAGGGTTTGAATCAATTGGATTAGGGTTTGGAATCGATGATCCTTCAACATTAATCAATGTGTAACTAGTTACTTTAAAACTATTGGACCATCATCCAAATTGAACATGACCTGACCCCAAACGGTCTTGAGGTCGTTTGGATAACCTCCAAATGGTCTTGATACCGTTTGCACATCTCATCACTCAAATCCAAGTCATCCAATCAGGGTTTGGTTCATTGGATTGATCACCAAACCAACATTTGATTGCACTTCAACTTAGTATCTTTAGATCTTCAAACACCTAACCATAGTCAACCATAGACCTCCAAACGGTCTTGGGTGACCCCCAAACGGTCTTGGGATCGTTTGGATGACCTTCAAATGGTCTTGAGACCATTTTCCCATCACATCATCATTAACCATGTCATTCAATTAAGGTTTGGATCCTAGGATTGGTCACCAAATCAACCATTGATTGTACATCAACTTAATATCTTTGGACCTTCAATTGCTCAACCATACTTAACCCTAGACCTCCAAATGGTCTTGGGTGATCACCAAACGGTCTTGAGACCGTTTGGGTGATCCCCAAATGGTTTTGAAACCGTTTGGGTCAATCAACCCAAAACATCATCTCAATCACTTACAAAATCAGCACTTAGCCGATTAAGGTTCATACCATATCTTTGGATCTTCAAGCACTTAACCATACTCAACCCTCGACCTCCAAACGGTCTTGGGTTACCCCCAAATGGTATTGAGACCGTTTGGGTGATCCCCAAACGGTTTTGAAACCGTTTGGGTCAATCAACCCAAGTTTCCAACTTAATCAAATTACAAATCAGCACTTAACCCGATTAGGGTTTTGGTGATTGATGGACCTTCAACTCATGAACCAATTGGAACTAATCAATTATAATTGATGGGTCATTAACCTAGATCATTTTCAAAATATCTCCAAATGGTCAACCCTGGTCAAAACCACAAAACGGTCTGAAACCGTTTGGTTTCATGCGGTTTGGTGAAACCGTTTGCTTCTAAACGATTTGAAACCGTTAGCTTCTAAACGGTTTGGGAAACCGTTTGAGCAACAAAAGTAAACCATTTGCCTTAGATATTTTGGAGAGGTGTGTGCTTATCATCTTCAAGCTCTGAACTCACGAAACCTTCTGTGGTTTCCATTGTGATTGCATCAATCAACCAAAACAAATTTTGGGAATGTAAAAAGGAGCACCAAGTGATAAGGAATTAATTGAAATAACAATATTAAGGGTTCAAGTTATAAAACCCACCTCCAATTGAGCTCAAAAGCTCCAAGATCACGGCAACAATGGTGGATGAAGCTCTTGAAACTCCCCCTAGGCTCTTCCTCAAGCTTTTGGTTGAAAAGTTTGGCTAGGGTTGAAGAGGAGATCGAATTAAGAAGAAATCAATGATTTACTTTCAATTTCCACCATGGAATCAAGGGGAAAAGAGGTCAAGAACCTTACCAACAGGTTGGGGTCGTCCTACTCATGTTCCTGAGCTTCTCTTGGGGCCGGCCCAGGCAAAGAAAGAAAGGAAATCCGAAAAGAAGTCCTTAAGTGAGTGGAAAAAGGGATATGTATAAGGAAATCCCAAGGAGAGAGAAAATGGGACTATTTCCTTTAATTCCCAAAATAATTTCCATAAAATCCCCCTCCATTTCTTGGCCACGAATCCACCTTCATGTTCTTGCAAAACCTCTTCATTATACAAGAATAAAGGGAAAATAAATTAAGCACCTTAACCCTTATAATATTAATATCCATTTTTGAGTGGAATTTATTTTTCTTATAATAATGGTGAGTGGAATTTCACCTCCTTAGGATATGCTCGTGCCTTTGCAAGGCTTAAGCTCGTCCACACACATCTGAATCCAACCATTTTAATTTTGGTTGAAGGTCCCTTCAATTATTTTATTTATTTTTGCATTAAATTGAATTAGGGTTCCAATTAGGCTTAAATCTTGATTATTTTAATATCAAGATTCTCTCTCCTCCAACTTAATTCAAATGAGGCACCCCTCTCATTTTATTTTCTCTAAATGATGTCAAGAAACATTAGGGACCTTATTGAAGTGGTAATTTGCATATCGAACCTTAGGTTTTGGGTAAATTGCACTTTACACCAAAACTAGGTTTTAATGCACAAACATTGTCCAACAAGCTCTATCTTGGTGTCCAAGCTTGTGGAAACCATACCACTACATCATATTCATTCTTATGATGTCTCAACATTAGAGGAACATATTATTATGTAACATTTGTAAGTTAGCCCCTTAACTTAGGTAATTTGCACTTTAGTCCAAAATAAGCAAACATTGCTTCAACATTGTTCAAACATGACCAAAATTGAAACATAAGTTCCTCATGAGCCCTAATTACTTTTCACAAGATAAGATTAAGCATATAATCATATTTCTTTATTAAAACACCTAGGGCTAAAGCATAACCCAGGTCATGGATGTTACAAGTATACTTGATAACAACCATATCAATTACATATCAACATTATGTAATACAAAGATAACATCACTATTCCCTCATTAGGGTTAGAGTTTCCCATCTTTATCAGTTAGGGTTTCACATAACATCACCCTATATTAGGGTTTCTCATAACATCACCCTATATTAGGGTTTCACATAACCTCACCCTATATTAGGGTTTTATGATTACCTCATTAATCCAAACCCTAAGTCAGTGCTTCCACATATCTTGGAGCACATAACATTATTTAAGTATTAAATTATACTTATCATTGTTCCATGTACTAGGAATACACATCACCATCATACCTTATTCAGTTGACTTAACCTTTCACTAAGTACATGCACCTATGCTTATCATAGTGTATTGAATTTATTACTTTCATAGGCATCGAGTGATAATCACTCTAATTATACTAATCACCTAAGTACTTTAGAGGTACTTCCATTGAAATCAACCTTGAGATACTCTTCAACCACTTACGGGGTTATTAGTACTTACATGGTTTGAATCAATTGGACCTTCAAACGGTTTGGACCAATTGAACCTTCAAACAGTTTGGACCAATTGAACCTTCAAACGGATTGGACCAATTGAACCTTCAAACGGTTTGGACCAATTGAACCTTCAAACGGTTTGGACCAATTGAACCTTCAAACGGTTTGAGACCGTTTAGACCTTCAAATGGTATGGTCCTAAACCTTCAAATGGTTTGAGACCGTTTAGACCTTCAAATGTTCTTGGTCTTAAACCTTCAAACGGTTTGAGACCATTTAGACCATCAAACGGTCTTGGTCTTAAACCTTCAAATGGTTTGAGACAGTTTAAACCATCAAACGGTCTTGGTCTTAAACCTTCAAACGGTTTGAGACCGTTTAGACCTTCAAACGGTCTTGGTCTTAAACCTTCAAACGGTTTGAGACCGTTTAGACCATCAAACGGTCTTGAAGATCGTTTAACCCTAATCCCTCAAATGGTTTGAAGACCGTTAGACCTTAAACGGTCTTGGTCTCTAATCCCTCAAATGGTTTGAAGACCGTTAGACCTTAAACGGTCTTGGTCTCTAATCCCTCAAACGGTTTGAAGACCGTTAGACCTTAAACGGTCTTGAAGATTCCTATGAAATCGTTTGGTCATTCAATTGAGTTGAAACCGTTCAACCCTTATACGATTTGAAAACCGTTTGATCATTAAACGGTTTGAAATCGTTTGGTAAACTACTTTGAAAACTGTTTGATATTGCTGTTTTTAGAAATGTGTGCTAAGATGATGTCATCATCATCAAGCTTCAGACCTCCAAATTCTACTGTCATATATATAATGAATTCATCAATTATTCAAGAAGAAAAATAAAAGATCAACATATGATGAGAAATTGAAATCAATAATAACATTGATGGATTCAAGTTATATAACCCGCCTTCAAAGTAGCTTCAAAGCTTCAAGCTTCTCGTCTCTAATGGTGAAAGAAGCTCCTTCAACTATCGAAGGTTCGTTTCCAACTCTTTGGATGCAAAAGATAGCCAAGGTTGAGCATTGGATGGAAGAGAGGAGAAAATGAATGTTGAAATCCGATTTCAACCATCAATCCAAGTTTGAAGATGATTACGGGGCTTACCTTCAGCTTGGGGAACATTTTCCTCTTGCTCCTATTCTCCTTGGTCATCGGCCAAAGAAAGGGAAGAAAGTGGTTTGCAAAAATAGCCTTTCAAGTAAGGAGAAAATTGAGTACATATAATTGATTTTCTAGGAGAGAGAAAGTAGGAGAAAATTCATCCACTTTGTTGCCACATGCCCCCTACCTTCCTTTCCTTCAAAGCCATCTTCCATTTTCCCTCAATTTCCTTTCGTTTATCCTTGAATTAAAAGCAACCACTTAAGCACCTTAATCATTATATTACTATTATCCATTTTTAGCGGACATTACTTTTTAATTAACAAATGTGAGTGGATTTCTTCACCTACTTAGGTTATTTCGGTGCCACTCAAGGCATTTGGACGTCCTCCCACTATAGGATTTCGACCACAACCTTTTTATTGATGGTAACTTCAATTAATATATTTATTTTTGCTACAAAATAAATTAGGGTTTCAATTATGCTTAAATCTTGATTATTTTATTATCAAGATTATCTCTGCTCAAAAGTAGTTCAAACAAGACGCCCCATTCTTTTTATTTTCTCTAAATGATACCAAGAAACAGTGGGGACACTTTTGAAGTGGTATTTTACATATTCAACCCTAGATTTTGGGTAATTTGCAAATCACACCAAAACTAGCGTTCAATACAAAAGCATTACTCAAACAAGCTCCTTCTTGGAACTTAGGCTTCCACAAGACATACCTCAGCATCATTCTCATTCTTATGATGCTATAACACTTGAGGAACATTTATCATGTAACATTTGCAAGGTAACCCCTTAAATTGGGTGAATTGTACTTTAGTCCAAAATAGGTAAAATATTGTTTCAACATTATTCAAATAGGTCCAAAATTGAAACATAAGCTCTCCTTTAGTCTTAATTACTTTTCAAAGGACAAAGACAAGAATATAAATGACTTACTTAAGAAAAACTCCCAGGGTTAAGGCATAACCCAGGTCAGGGATGTTACATACTTAGACAGTACCAACTGTGCCACCCCACTCTTCATACGATGTGGACCCCCCTACGACAGAGGTGGTTGGGAGTAATCCTATGGACCCAACACCTAGCATGTCCGTTGTAAGTATTTTTATGACATATTAGTCTTTTCAGGATGATATGTTTAGGTATATATATAACACTCTGTGCAAATTTATAGGGGTTGAGGCCATGCCGTCCAAAGTTAAAAGAATATGTCGTTGTTGTGGTGAGGGGTACCCACCCCTTATAGGTTCCACACTTCATGGTGATTCATTACTCATCGATGTGGTTCGTGTGTTCCTGAGGCTTTTCTACGAAGCTCGGAAGAAGTATCCACTGCCATATGACCACCCTGACGCTGAGACGATAGGTGAAGTAGAAGGCGGTGTGGTCACTTGGGAGTTATCTATATTGATCATGATATATGGTAAATTCACATTACATTTGTATCTATATATACATGACAATTGATATGAAATTATATATATCCAGGACACAGGGCCTAAGAAACCCCTTAGAGCTCATCCTCCTCCATCTCTACCTCCTCCTCAATTACCTAGTTGGTTTGCATAGGACCTATTCGACTCGATAGTTCCTCAATGCAGGGGTATGCCACTACTTATAGGTGAACATGAAGAAGATTCACCTACGATGGTTTCTATTAAGGAGGATGTTGTAGGTCAACGATATAATACTAGTATATTTCTACAAGATGTTTTGGAGTTGTTTCGTTATGCTTGGTTGAATACATATGTGATAGAACTTTGGATATGGTGACATATTATATATCTATATACCTTGTTTTATATATAGTGATCTATTTTCTGATATATTAATGCATACATGATATATGTTTTGTAGCCACTTACATAGGGTCTATACAAAGTTTTCAATGACCCATGTGGGATTTCTAGTTCCATCCTTGATTGGTGATGTAATTAAAGACCCTGCATCTGTTACCCTATAATGCTATACCACATTTATATATTTTGGTAAAAAGACAAAGAGCGTGACATTAGCTCCATACAATGTTGGGTAAGTTTACTTTGCTTATAATTTTATCTTAAGAAATTACATTTCAATGTGGATTTTGAGTTATATTTTCTTGCCTTCTTATCACTCAGGAATAACCATTGTGTCTTATTGTTTTTTGTCCCCACAATGCTAACTGTTTATTATCTAGATCCTAAGGGTGACAAAATAGACTATGGGGGACATGATTTTGAAAAAGGCATTATTCACGTGAGTATATTTTTATATTTATATCTGTTTAACATATATATATTACATGACTATTTACTAATGTCAATTCAATGTGTTATATTAATGTATAGGGCTATAAAACAATTCAAAATAGTTGGAGGAAAGGTGGGCATGAAAAATAAAGCGATAGTTTGGGAGAATTTTGAGGTAGTTTTCTGACTACAATGCATATTTATGCCAACTATGCTTACTTTTACTTATTAACATTTTATATGTTGAAATTTATAGTGTTTTGTACAAGACAACAGTCGGGCATGCACATACTACGTGATGCGGTATAAGGACATGTTTGTCAGATATGTAGTAGTAGATATCGATGAGATACATAATGTAATCCATATTATATATATATAGTCTTAATCATCATAAGTATATAGTCTCATGAGATAATATGAACATATCAGACTTATTAATTATGTACATCATTCTCTTTGCATGTCTTTAAAATGAAGGACTTCGATATGCTAGAAAAGCTAGCAGATATACACATGTCCTATACGAGAGAACAACTAGATGAGACACGAGAACAATGGGCAGAAGCCTTCAAAAGGGAAGTGAACTTTGAGTTTGATTGGGGTGAAGATGAATGGTTTTTCTAAAGTTTTATATCATAAATTCTATTATACATGTGGTGCTCATGACTTATTAAAACTCTAAATTTGATGCATGCATATGTGAATGGTGATCTATATACATGTGTGTGAATGTGAAGATGAATGAATGTTTCTACATGTCATGAGAATGAAATTGGTATATATGTAATTGAAGTAACATGTGTGTGAATGAATGTGAAGATGAATGAATTATGATTGCACATGTGATGAAATGGAATTGGAGAATGAAAAAAATTGTGTGCACATTATGTTTGTTATTGTAGGTTTGGTGGCCTGTTGTTATGCCGAACTCACATGACGTTGTTAACCTACAGTTCAGAACTGAATTATAGGTTTTGCATCCTGCTAACCAGCCAGACAGTAGGCTACAAGCCTACTATTTAAAAAAAATCAAAACGTAGTCGTCAATTGTATAAAAAAATCAACACTATAGGCCTAAGTCATCGATTTTATTAAAATAATTGACATTAAAGGATAAAACCAAAATGGTCGTGTTGGACAACATGGCCTCGTTGGGTAGGATGTCATAATCATCGGTTTATTATATATAATCATCATTGTACATCAAAATTGTCAATTATTTGGTCTACAACCGACACTGTACATCATGATAGGTGTCAGTTTATACCAAACCAGCGATGTAGGGTACTGGATAAAAATGTGACATGGTATGGCTCTTTTGACGTTGGTTTTAGGCATACAATAGACACCTAAGACTCTTATCTATGTCAGTTTCTTTTATCCACCAACTGACGTTGGATCTCTAGCATCGGGTTTGCCATCTCCAAAGAGCTGACGTCTTAGACATGTGATTGTAGTCTCTCCCACTTAGGTGTCGGTTTTTAACCGATGTTATAGGGTTGTTTTAACCGATTCTAGAGATAGTTTTTATACTAGTGCATATGAATAATCCCTTTCCATACAAAGGGTGAACTTCCATATTTTGACATGATCTTTGTCCCCTTCTCTATGCACGGGGAAAGTTATCTTTGTCTATTGTGATTTTTTAATATCCTCTTCCATGTAAGGGGAAGTTTCTATTGAGCCCTACTGAGAATGTTGGGGATACATAAAACATGAATGCCATATGTTGAATCCTCTTGCCTAACACAAGGGTCAATTTATTTATGACCATGTTTCTTCCCCTTTTAACTCCTTTCTACACAAGGGGTAGATTGCCCATAAGTATCCCATCCTAACAACTAATCAATCTACCTTCATCATAGAGGAGGACATAACAAAATTCTTAGGTAGACGAATGCTTACTACCAACTTTAGAAAGAGATTATTGAGACAAAAAGCACTAAGTCCAACACTGATGAGGTGATGAAGACACTGGTTGAAGACTCTCATGATAAATTGATTACTCAGGTCAACACATGATCCATCTGGAGGCCACAATCAATTGAATGTCACTTGATTTCAATGGCAAGCATCCAATCAAAGGTTACATGGGTCAGCCAAAACCACACATATAGGTGTTCCCCTCTATAGATCATGCACAACTATCATCACCATTCAACCTACTGGGCGAACAACTACACTCGTATGACTCCCACCAAGGGCATACCAGTGCAAGAAAGTTATATATATTACACACACAGTCACTCCAAAAAATAGCCAACCAGGTGATGGGATAGAAGAGTCTAGTTAACAATTAGAAGTCATTGTTTAAGGTCATAATATTACAATTCCAATGCAGAACAAGAGGCCTTATGCAGTGAATCACACAATGTATCCCTGCCACCACTTTGTAACCATCCTTTAGTTATAGGACCATATGGGTAGGCACCTCATCCAAGTTTGGTCACATAATTGACAGTCACAGTCTTCTTAGAGATCCAACATGTTGTTAATCAAGTATAACAAAATCATGCAAAATCTGGGAGAGCTAAAGGCCACAATAGAAAAAAATGACACCTTCAAAAGTGACCACCATAAAAAGTTTGATTGCCAAAACATGACGAAGGGAGATACATTTTTAAAAGTGATTGTTGATCCCATCATTGTCAAAGAGGAAATATCTATGCTAAAACCAAAGAGAAGGTTCACACACTTAGGGGCCTCTCTCAGTAGCATTCTTTTTTTGGTCAATCATATTGTGAAATTTCCAGGCATCAAGGAGGCTCATAGTCCCCTACCAGAGAGATACAATTCCAACACATACTATGAATATCACCACATCACGAGACATAAAATAGGTCCATATATAGTCCTCAAGAATCACATTCAAGACTTAATCCATGCAGAATTAATCCAAGTGGGTGCCCTTACAAAAGTAATTCTAGAGCCTATCATTGAACAACTGACTACAATCATAGAATTGATTGAATCTCTATTCAACACACCAAGATATGAAATCACATAGTTCATTGAGCATCCACTTGATCCAGATCTCTACAAAAGAGAACTAAGACACACAACCATCACGAGGCCCAAAGACCCCAGGGGTTGTGAAGGATCTACCTAACCATTTTTCTTTAAGTACATCAAAAATGAAAAAAAGCAAAGAATTCAAAATGAATTATAATTTTAAAGTCAAAAACTTTCAAATGAAAAAAAACCTCAAAATCAAAGTGAAAAAACTCAAACTCAAAATTTTAAAAAACCACTTAATCTACTAAGTTCCTGGATGTGTCTCCCCATACACCTTGAAGTGGAAGGGTCAAAGTAGAACCCTAGGGCCTAGGTCAGAAAGAGAACATCTATTATCTCGAGGTCCCAATGGTTCATAAACCTAATCTCACCCATAAAAATTACTCAATCAATGACATCATCTAAAGCTACAATTACATAATGGAATCACACCTCAAAATCAATAAATAACCTCTTCTATGTCTTCTTAAGATGAGCACTCCAGAGGTAAGTCGGAACATACCCACAAAGTCAGGACATCCTGAAAACAAATTTAGGGGTCATTCCCTACATGAACTTTGATGTTTTAATATGACAACAACCATGTTTATGGGGCCGGACAAAGATAGGTGAACTGGATGATAAGGAGATTTGATCGCTCGTAGTATTTTCCATGTCTCACCATTTTCCATGATGATCTATTTGGGGACCACAACTTGGGGATCTTCACTAGGAACTCCCATTAATCCCCAATTCAACTCCCATCCTAGGGCTTTGAGCATCAATGTCCACAATGTCAAACAATTAATTGAACACACATCAATTGTGAATCCCAAAGGGCACTCAAACTTGGACATATGCTTGTGGTCAATTTCTTATTAAGCAAGACATCAATGATTAGTAGAGTCTAAAACTCCCATACTAAGGTTCTAAGCATCAATGAAAATGGACTTAATTGCAAATTGATCAAATACAAAAGCTAAGTCCAAAGGACACCTGACGATGTGGATGCATGCTTGTGACAAATTGCATACACCAAAAGGTATCAAGAATAGAACCCATAGGGGTGTCTATAACACCTGATGCTTTAACCCAACTATGTAGGGAATTGCCACTTGAATACTTACTACATGCAACAGCTTGAGTCATACAAGCATGAAATCAAGATCCAATGTAGAACCACTATAGCATCATATCCACCATAAATGAACCTTCTTCGAGTTGTAAATCTAGATATGATCATCTATAGGGAAGAACCAACAACTCATAGAAGACTTTGGGCAAGCTTAAACATGCTTGGGGATTAAAATCACCTTAAAGTCTAGTACCCGAAAGTGGAAAGTATAGTTCGCAGGGCAACTATTATTTCCCATGAAATAAGCTACAATGTTTACATGACCGCTCCTCACATCTCATGATGGGTCTCCTAAATAACATGGGATGCCATCAACTCATCAAATGGTTCTTGATCTAGAAAACCTAAATGTTTACTAGTGGCCTAAGCCCAAAAAAACAAATAAATAATAAAAAAAAACCTCTAAGGGACAAATCCTAACATTTCCCATGGTAAATAGCAACATAAGAATCTACAAACCATGGTATGTTAAATAAAAAAATTGAATAAAAAATCAACCTTAAAAAACAACTTCTTACCAGATAACATGATCTCATTAATGTCATAATTCAAAACCTTTGAAACAAAACAATGGGGCAAAATGAAAACCACCATATTCCAAATCACGATAACCCCTTGCCTTGACAAATATGAATAAATCTAGGAAATATCAGATGATAGTGGTTCACTCTACTTCAGCATCACAAATAATTTCAACATCAATAAGGTCTCCTTTGACAATAATGACGTATCTCCACCAATAGAGTTCGTTAGGGAACCATTGACAGAAGATTCCAGACAACAAAGACATGGTGAATTGTTTAGTACAGAGAAAAAGTCTGACTCAAATCTATCTCCACCATCACTTGCATACATTTTCAAAGAAAGAGTCAGATAAGACACATCTTTTATTGTGATACTAAAACCTTACCCTATTTCCAAGATAGACCTATAGCCCATGAACAAGGGTTGCCTCTAATCAGTTAGTAGGGCCTCACATGACATGTTGTCCACACAGTAGCTACTGAATTAGCAAATGACATTTGGTCCAAAGACCTTGTAGAAGGATAGACTGACTACAATGACCTCATGTCACCTCATAACACTCCTCTCACAATAGAGCCAACATAATACAACCTCTACTAATAACAACCACATAGTAGCTTCAAGCATCCACCTTCCAAGCAAGATGCACTGGTTAGTTGGCATACACCCACTAAAGACATGTTAGAAACACGACATCATGGCCACATCACCAAAGAAGATTGAATGATATGTTGGGCCATGATTCTAGACCATCACCATCACCAAATCTCTTATAATGAATTTCTTACCTCCAAAACAATTGAAGATGAGGAGTTCAAATGTCAATACAACATGCATCAGACTTCATAGATAAAGAATGACCCAGATTCGTCAACCATGAGATTGGTGGAAGAAAACTTGCTTGAGCTTTTACCTCCATGTAAAAGTTCTACAATCTTCTAGGAATCCTCAACCATGACTGCTTCTGTGGATGGTCATTTACAATCTTTTTTGGATCCTTGATTGTGACCTAAAATTGGACCAACTAAGGTGCTTAACATTTCAAAATCCTTTTGTGAACTTGGATCATTACCTAAAATAAAACCAAACCTACAATGATATTTTAGAATCATTTTATGATCATGTATCATGACCTAAAATTGAACCAAACCCATGATCACATTAGGAAACCATTTTTTTTCTATCCTAGACCATGACCTAAAATTGGACCAGTCATGTGCTTTATCTTCCAAATCTCTTTTGGTTCTCAGACTAAGACCTAAACTAGACCACAAGCCCTATCCTAAATGAGCACCTTCCCTTAACTAAAAATCCCTACACTTAGGTAAGAACCTACACTTAAGCCCTATTATTATTATTCTCAAGTCCTATCTATAATAGACATTTCAATTTCTCAAATACATAAATTCAAATAGGCATCTATACAATCTAAGACCTACACCGTGTAGTTACTCACAAACTCTCTTGATCGCCCCTGAGGTCTAACTACCATCTAGATTGTGAATCCTAGACTGTGGTCCATATTACTAAAATTAAAAGTTCATAATTTGATTTGATCCTGATACATCCATTCTTTTAAGCCCTATCCTGCATAGGTATCTCCTCTTCTTAAGGCCCTATCATTGGTAGAGAACTCCCATTGTTAAATCCCTACATTTAGATAGGAATCACCTCGAAATCCTATTCCATATAGGCACTCCCAACAAAGCCTTATAACATGGTAGGCATCCCTAAGAAAGCCCTACATACATGTAGGTATCTCTCCAATCCCTATATAAATAGGCATTCCCTCCAATTCAAGCCCTACATTCAGATAGGCATGTCCGTGACCCCTGTATAGAACATACATTTCCTCCAGTCTAAGACCTACATCGAGTAGGCACCTTTATCTAGGCCCTATATGGAATAGGCATTTCCTCTAGTCTAAGGCCTAGATCCATTAGGCACCTTTATCCAAGCCCTATATGGAATATGAACTTCCCTCCAGTCAAAGGCCTACATCTAGTAGGCGCCTTTGTTCAAGCCCTATACTTAGATAGGCATCTACACTAAAGTTCAATTTTGAATAGGCATGCATCCACCAAACCTGATAATGTGTCCTATCTCAATTAGACATGATATATAAACTAAGTCATATCCTAACTAGGAATCCACATTCAAGACCTATCCTGAATAGGTGTCTCCTTGAACTCAAGCCCTAAGTAGGAATACCTAACATATATCTAAATTTGATCAGTCACTCTATGCAAAAGCCTTATCAAGAGATAGGATCGATAAAAGCCGTACATACAATCAACAAATCTCTATCTTATAGTGTTGAACTATCCTATATTGAAGAGATTCTTTTGGGAGCAGTCAGTTATCTGATACATTCACTAGCCATAAAGTCCATCTTAAATATAGTAACTTCTCTAGTGCAAAGCCTTATCTATCTTCAACACTTTTGGAAAATAGGAAGTGCTTTGAGGAACATATAAATGATTGATACAATATATGGTCACAAAGGCCACCTTAAATTGAGAAATTTTCCTGGAGGCCAATCTTATCAGTGTTATCAATCATATCAATCTTATCGATCACATGCTCTAAGGATTATACAAATAATTGATACGGTTGTTGTCTATGAAGGTCACCTTATATTTGGAAACTTGTATGATATGAGACACATCCATCTTGAGCACTCTTATAGAAGCAGTTGAAACTATGGTTTTGAAGGTTCTAACAAGCATCCCAGAACTCTTCAAATGAAATCCTAATAATTTATTGATTCCTACATCTGGTAGGATCTTAAAAATGATCACATGCTTCCATTGCCATATATATTGATCATTCTTTTAAGACTCCAACAAGAGCCTTATATCTTCATATCAAATCATACTCAATATCACTTCAAGAACAAACCATTCCTAGTGGGGATGTATTTCAAAGAATGGTTGATCAAATCAAGTGAGTCAAAGATAATCATTTGTCGATACTATATGGGACATATGATAGACCAATGGAGCCCCCCTTAAATCTGGATAATCCCGTTGATGCCTATCCTTACTTTTGTTAGCACTCTTCTCATGAACTTTATCCTACAGAATTGTGAATACTCTCATATACAAATGATTAACCCTCTAAATTCACTAGCTATGAAGGTCATCTTAACTCAATATTATCCATCTTCAGCATGTTTGAAGAATTAGAACAACCAAGATGATTCTTTTGAAGATCCTAACAAGAAACCTAGAACCCATTGAATGGCTAGATGATGATCTAAGCATTAGACATATGACCAATAAAATCACTGGACGTGAAGGTAACCTTATATCCAAAAACTTGTCTAATGCCCAACTTTACCTATCTTGAGCAGTTAAGGAAATTGAAAATGCTCTAAATTTTTATATTTATTTGATACCCCATATGTTGTCCTATCTCATGATATGAGACTGAACTAATTGTTCCTCCATCTCCATAATAATCTAAAATTGAACCGATCCCTTGCCCATATTTCCAAATCTTCTTTGGGTGTTAATAAACCAATCTGGTGCTCATATTTCTAAATCACATTAGATCCAAGATAATGACCTAGGACTACACCAATCATGTCCTGAACATATATCAAGATTTCCAATCCCCACATATGGTGAGAGATTTTTTATGATCATATATGATATCATTTCCATATCTGACAGTCCTTTCTCAGTAAGGATGTAGTTCAAAAGAAGTTTGATCTAATTAAGTCAAAACTAGAGAGTTGAGCAATCACATCCCTATTGCCGAAAGGCAAACTCACCCGATTTTACCTTTTTAGGGTTGTATTCCTAACCTGAATCTAGTTCATTGCTCGATTTATATAAAAATACTAAAACTAAAATGCATAGGAAGAGAAGAGATATGATGACTACTTTTGAAGATATTTTCACATTCAAGGAGTTTCCATAATCCTCAATGGTTACAGACTTATGATCTTAATATCTTTTACAAACCACAAATCACATCCATTGTTTCACATCCACCTTTTTCTCACTAAGGAATGAGTTAGTGGGGAAATCAAACATGCACTGGTTTAAGAACTAAAACAATGATGAGAGTCACTTTTGCGGCTGATAAACCTCTTAAGGCTCATTGGAACTCTAGGGGAAATTCACGATTGGACAGATATATGGAACTACCTAAGTCGTAGGCTACCCTTTCTCTAGAGAATCATTTATGTCCAATATTTTCCTCACTAATTCATTCTTAGAAGGAAAATACATCACCTATACTTTCCACCCTCTATAAGGTTTGTCAAAACATCTTTGATGAGTCCAACCTTTTTGGCCTTTTGTAACCAAAAATGGGGGTTAGACGTAGCTCAAATATATAGTTCTAACTCTTATCTTGAAGCTTGCCTTGGGAGGGGAAAACTATTGATGCCCCATTTTTGCTCACTCAGCAAAAAATCATTCTTAAATGTTAATTCACTGGCTGGTGATGAATTTCATCACATTTTAACCATTTTCACCTTTTTTCATATTTTCTACATTTCTCCACCTATTAAATCTGCCCTTTTTCATCCACTTTTACCCAGTTCAGGGTTCTCTACAAGTAAAACCTATTATCTAACTTAAGTGCATTTTGATCATTATTCTGCTTTTATAAACATTTTTACCAAAAATTACCCAGTTAAATTATATTAAATCAAATATTATATTTTTCCCATAGATAATTCGATTGACCTTATCCACAAAAAATACATATATTTTTTTATAATAATGAAGGATAGTCATGAATTAATACCTTTTCTCTCCATTATTTTTTTTAATTTATTCAAAATCTGACTTTTCTATGATTTTCTCCAGAGCATTCCTGAAATATCCAACAAATAAAATATTAGATTTATCTAGCCTGGGCCACCTAGCAGATCCAAGCCATCTGTTGTGTGCCACATCGAGGATGCCCTCGATCTCCGGGCTAGGCCACACTTCTCATCATCACGATCTGCCACCTCTTCCAAAATCTTCTAGTTGGAAACCTTGAACCCTAATATCCACCAAAATAGACCCTCACACTCAACATATTCTAGGCCCCTTTTGTCTTTCTTGAATCCAAAGAGATGACCATCTCTGTCTTTTCTTTTCTGCATATGATCAAAGAGTCCTTCCTCTAACACCAACTTCTCTACTAATGATGTTATGTTGTTCAATAATTGCTTTCTCTACTACATCTATATCAAAAATTATTATTTTCTCTGATCTGTTCATAATTGTTGATATGTGCATACTCTTTCACAAAGATTTGATCTTCCTGTAGTGAATATATCTCTCTCTCCTCTCTCTCTCTCTCTCTTCCTACACAATGCTCCTAATCACCAATGATGGATCTATATTGTGGGAGCTCCTAAGGTGATTGGGACCACAACACACCTAAAGCCTAGGGCCTTTAGGGCTATGATGGGAAAACCACAATGTCTCCAACCCTAAAGGTCTTCCAACATAAAAATTGTATTTTTTCATTTTCTGCCATTTGTATAAACCACAACCTTGATCACACTATATTTTATCTGAGATGAATAAAAAGGTTGCAATACCCTTATCAAGAAAGATGAGGGTGTTAATCCTTCCCCACTCATAATAGGATCACCAATTCTTTGAACTAATGCATACCGTTCTTAATCGCGCTTGGCTGGAGTCAAAATCAGATTTTTTTTGCATTTTCTCACTGATTTAAATGCTAATTTTATTTTTTATTATTTTACGTATAAATAGGGTGGCGACTCCAAAATTTATCAATTTATCATTTCCTTCTTGCTTTTTTATTGTTACCACAATCGTAAGACCCACTAGATTTTTCAGATGAGGTGAAACAATCTCTCTGGTACTATTGCCAGTGAAGTTGTTTTTTTATTAGAAAAAATGTCAAATTAGAGTAAGGAAATAGGTGATTTAATGGTACGGAAAAAAGGAATATGATGGATGGCTCTCACTAGCCTGCTGACTCACCTCTGGGAAGCTGATTTATTTAAGGAAATAATATAATCTATAGGGTCCAAGATACAATATATGCATCCTAATTATTTCCAAACTTGCAACTATATAAAGGCCTTTTGCCAAATATAAATCACCTATCACACATTCATATCAAATAATGTTAGGATTAGGTTTGCTTGATATATTTACATTGTTTGCATTACTACCAAGGAACCCATCATTGTGTCAACTCATTTTGATGATATCCTTGATCATCCATCTATCTGAATAGCTCCTTGTGCTAATAGTCATTGGGATAAAACACATACAAGTTCACTTGTTAAAGATAGAGTCAAGAAACATGACCAATCCCTTCATCAATCAAGTGGTGTCATGTCTCAGTTATAAAGAATACAAAAAATGTATCATTCCAATTTAAACAATCAATACTCTACCATAAGAATACCTCACAACATGACTTCACTAGAAGATGATTTTAGCCTTTATAATGAGTGTAACGAGTGGGACTCGAGAGGGGGATCCACTCCCTACTAAAAAAATTTTGAAGAATAAAATATCCATTCTAAACACACTCAAAGTATGCTGGAATAGGTGTAAAAGTTTCAAATTTCGATAAATGGTATTCAAAACAACCAAAGTGTAGAAGCAGAATTAAACAAATGACTATATTGAATTTTCACAAAGATTATAAAAGTACATCATAATATCCCATAGGGTTTACATGTATGACACAACATAAGGTTCTAAGTAGAGGGAAGTCTAAACTACTTCAAATCTATCTCAAAGCAACATCTCGAAGAGCTAGGTCCATGTTGGAAGCTATGTTCTCCTTGGTCATGTTCAACACCTCGATCTAAACCTAGGTGGTTTGGGAGTCACCCAAGAAGAGAGAGAAAATCAAGGTATGTCTAAAATAATGAATAAGAACAAAATATAAGGAAATAACATGAAAGTAAAGGCTAAGATTTAATCATAAGATGATGAGAACACGAGTATGAGGCATAATCAAAATAGATGCTTGCCATGACATTAAAATAGTAAAGGAATTGCATGCATGATTAATATTGACTACATCAACTAAGTAGGGTTGAGGAACCTACCGGACCTCAACCTATAGGTGAGGGGAGAATTAATACATTCCCAGTCACCTACGCATATTTTTATGGGGGGGGGTGGAATAAGACATTCCCAGGACGAATTAATACATGCCCTATCTATGGGTGGTTGTACATAAGTACCACTACTATAGCTAAATAGTCCATAAAATCAACATGCTAGAAAAGAAATCATGGCAAGTAAAAGCATCATATCAATTAGAACATGGCAGTGGGGTACAAGAACCAATATAAATAATATCATTACTAATTTTGAGGCAATTTAACAAAAGAATCACGAATAGAGGGAATAGGGTTCATTAAAGCCTCATTAGGGAAATATAGGATTTGGTTTGCAAATATCCCAACTTTGGGTGTAAGAATGCACATATAACTCTTACTGATATCAATTACTAACTTTCACCACTTTAATTGAGTCCAAGTTCCTCTTTGCATATTTTCAATGTATAAACATGTATTAGAGTACATAATGCACATTAAAGTATAGAAACCCTTATTTTAGACCCTTTTCAAAGAAACTCGGATTTTAACTATAAAAACCTCACCAATGAAGTTATTAGGTTCTCGTGATCAAGAATATATATATTTTATGTCAATTTTGGAGTTATGATGATTAAGATGTAATTTTTATGGATTTTATACATTTAATTCATTTTCCATAAATCACCCTTCGTCAAACCTCAAAATCAGACCTTCAAAATATTTTTATTAGATAGATATTAATTTTCCAATTCCAAAACATATTTATTTATTAAATTTGGATAAGCGGATTAAAAGATATGGATTTTTCATTTTGAACCAATCAGGAAATGACAAGTCAGAAATCTTTGAGAGAGAGAAGAGTGAGAGAGAGAGGGAGAAAACACCATTTGACACAAGATCAGGGTTGGAGATGCATAGGTAACCAAACTAGATCTTCCAGATTATGTAAAATAATAAGAAACCAAAACCCTAGAAGACCATGGTAAATAGAGATGGAGACCGTCGATTTTAAACATAGAGCATGAGTTTTAAGCATGTAGTAAGCAATATATGAGAATGGGGTTATAAAACTCGCCTCTAGGAAGGTACAGGATCAAGAAGCAAGGTTCTCGATCTAGAGAGGTTGGTTTCTCCAAAAAATCTCTTGTCTCGAGCAAGAAGTACTTTCTCCACTTTAGAGGTGAAAAACCGTAGCAAAAGAACATGGAGATGAGGTGTTTAAGATCTCTAGGTGGGGTTTCACCATGGAAAACCATGGTTATGACCTGGAAGAAGGTGGGAGGAAGAAGAACAACATGAAAATAGGGAAGGAAAGGAGACAAAGTACTATTTTTGATTGAAATCACCAAGAAGGAGCTTTAGAAACTCTAAATAGAGTAAATTCAGAACCCTAGGGATTTTCTTGACCAAGGTAGGCACCCTCTTTTACCTTGGGACAACAACTTCATGACCAAACATAGTAGGAATGATGATATAAGATAGAGTAAAGATAATGAGAACAAGAGTTTTCAAATTGGGAGGTGGGAAGGGGTAGATATGGCTTTATAAAGAAGGGGGCAAGCATGATGTGTATATGGGACTTTCCATGTGTCCTTAGCCTAGGGCTTCATGGCCATGCAAGAGGACAAATCATAGAGGCTTCTTGAATATCAAATATCAGTTATAAAAGTCCACGGAGGCTTCTAGGCCATCCCCACTACCCTCCAATCAAAGAAATGACCCCATTGGTTGATAGCTTTTAAAGATAAGCTCATTTATCAAGAGGGTAATCCCTAAAATGCCCTTACAGAGAAACACCTTCAAACCAAGGTGCAAGTAGGTGCCACATGGTTCAAAATCTCGAGAATGGCATGGGAATATCTAAGGATTATAATGCATGTGATAATTTTCAAAGGAAACCTCCCAATTGAGAAAATTGCATAAAAATCTAGAATGTACCTAAAATTGCATAACATGCACAAACAACATCCAAATTGAACCAAATTTGAAACTTAGGCTCATTTTATAATTTCCAAACACATAAAAAGTTAGATTAAGATTTAGAACACCTAACTAAGGTCCTTAAATAGACTTTGACTGAGGTATTTGTGCACAAACCCTTCCATTGGTATAATTATAGAACAATTGTTCACCAACCACTATAAATTTCACAATTTAAACATCAAGGACAAAAAGTATAGAAAGGAAAGGAAAATCTTGGAAAAAGGCCAAAAAAGAATATGTCCAAGTTTTGGTATATTACAATGAGATTGTGAACCAATTGATAGAAAACATTTCCTCTTGCATATGGGTGCCACTTGATTCCAAAACCAACACAAGGCATGAGAAGAAAGTTGGGAAAGGTATGGTAACAAATATACAAAACACAAAATCTTAAAAACTTGTTAATGAGTTCAAGGGGGGAAACTAGGTACTCCAAATGTTTCTATTGATTAAATAATTCTAATTGTTCAACTCAGATTGACTTGCATACTAACATTAATTATCTCTTGTGGGTGTACTATTCTTCTTTTATCGATTTTATCACATAAGATTGGTTTATTTAATAGTAAAACTCATAGTGCAAATCAAGCCCCGTGTGAGATCAAGGATGACTTAGGCTGGTCTTTAAATCATCTTAATAGCTTCAACTATGGTTGATAATGTTTATATCCCAATAGCTTGTATAAAATCCTATAATAGATATTGCTTGTGGTGTAGATTTTATAAAAGAAAGTGATATATATGACATTTTATTATAGCTTACAAGATACAATTTATAATGACAAAGAAACTAAAACACATCTTAATATGTAAGAACTTCAATCCATTTGTGAAACTAGATAACCAAATTGATTCAAAAACCTTCCAATGGGTTAATGGTAGCATTATCTTGGGATGGAATAACATGAGTCTAAGTTGCATGAATACGAAATAAAGAAAACAACATAACTCTCATTCAATTAATAACATATACAACTGACAAGGAGTGGTTCAAGTGGTCAAGTATGGTGTCTCTTCACAAAGGGACTCGAGTTTGAATCCCAGCTGCCACCTTGATTTACCACCCTCCCAGACGTTCGATCTCCATCATGGGTGTGGGAGAAGGGGAGAGAATGCCTCTCTTTATCCCAATAACATATGCATATAAGTTTGAGTGATTTTTTATTAGTTTATATGGGGAAACATGAAACAATAAACTAGAATGTTACAGTGAACTTAATGATCTAGATGACATTTACAAGATCAATCCTTCACTTCTGGGTTGTGATTTTAGTAGTACTGAATTTAGCTACAAGAAATCGGCCAGTGGTTATATAAACCAACACCATCAAGACAACATGAATTGATTCAACAAATCTATCTTTGATGCTAGCCTTATTGATATCAATATTAGAAACTCTATATACATGTGGTCTAGAGTCTCTTTGTGGGCTATTAAAGGAAAGATTTGTGAGTACAACTACATAGGAGACCATCATGCTTTGAGTTCTTACCTCGTGGGGTCATGAAAAATATCATACCACATGCATGTAATTCGAAATATGCATTATATTCCTTGAGGCCTTGAATATTTCAATTTCAATTCGTTTGGATCAATAATAGACAATAGAAAAAGATCATTTTGGATACTCAAATTGAAAAACAAAACACAAGTGTGATACAAAATATATTTTTAACCTAAAAAATCAATGTAAAATATTGAAAATTAGGAGTAAGAACAAGTTTGGTAATATACACAAAAGGTTGGAAGACCAAAACTTTTTTTTATTGGTTATATCCTATATACACTAGAAACAAATTACAAGGAGGACATATAGAATGACTATTTTTAGTAAGAAATTATAGGAATCAAATATCATAGAAAAAATGGCTAAAATAAAGAGATATCAAATGAATATATTCCAATGAATTTGCAATGCCCTAAAAACATACTAATATTCACACACTATTGTGTGACCAAGTGACTAACAATGTTACAAAACACTTAAATAATCTCTTCAACCATAAGAGACCGCTCTAAAAATGATTCCTTTTAATTGAATTGTTTTAGTGGGAAAAGAGCATGAACCAAATTTCCTAATTCAACATTTCTCTCTTGATGTGATAGAAAAAAGTTGTATTTAGCCTTGGTGTTGACAAATCTTTGGGCCCTTACAGGTTTGATAAGTCCTATCAACACGAATCTTGATATTATTCATGACCTTATCTACAAGGTCTAGTAACAACACATGTGAAAGGGGCAACAATCTTAAATCTCAATGCCATTAATCAGGTTCACATTACCCCTATCAAAATTAGACAACCAAACACAAGTCTATAAATTTAGACGTATTATCCTAGTAAAAAACTCATATAAAATTATTGTTCATGGTTTGAGAACAACAATGAAACAACATATGTGCTGCATGATAGGTGTTGAACAAAAAACTCTCATCAAAGGTAGGTAGATAAATATGCATGCATTGTCACATATTTGACTCACATACATGTCAAAAATACTAACAATTGATGCTTACTCTCTTATTATGCTTCAAAATTTTTATTTATCCCAAACAAAAGTATTGATTGGATAAAGGAGTGCATCTGTAATGCTCAATCATCAGTCCTCATAGATGGGTCTTCAAGTTCAAATGCTCTTAGTCAAGGATACTCACTGCCCCCTTATTTATGTGCAAACATGGGTTCACAATGGACTCCTTCTACAAATTTATAATATCTATACTTGTCACATAATACAATTTGTCGATGATACAATCATCCTCTTCAAACCAGACAATGTTCACACACTCAAAATACTAGGGATATGTCAACATGTGCCTGGACTATAAACAAACTTTCACGAACCCATTCTAGTAGGTGTGTGCATCACCAAAAATGGTTTGAGAAGATATAGTTAAGTAATAAATGTAAACTATAATATTTTCCAATTAGTTATCTTAGTTTTCCAAACTAATATCAAATGTTTGACGAGAAATTATTCCACACAAATTCCATCTTTTCTAAGGTTTATAGGTCAGAAAATGTAATTTTTTGATGCTAAGTGTTTGAAACATGAATTTAGTTTCCCCTACATATATTGTCTTTCTAGAAAAACATTAAAAAAGACACAATATATTTTCTTTTATTATATAATTTTGGATAGAGATTTGGTCGCATTTCTTTTTGGAAATGTATAACTCAAATAGGGGATTTGATAGATTAATATTTTCCTCATTCAACATTGATCATAGAGAAATCATCAAGTTTTTGAGAACACTTGTAACAATAAAACCAAAATCATTGCTCACATATGCAATTCCCTTCATTACTGAAAATATTGTGTAGAGAGTCACATAGAGAGTCACAAACTAATGTAGAATCATTCACATAGAGAGTAAAAAATTGTTGTAGAATCTCAAATTTCTCATGTAACATAGGAACCCTATAGATCTAGTAAGACATGCCTTGAGCCAGTAGATTTGGTTATATTGTGACTCATGAAGGTGATGAGTTGGCCATTGACGATGAGCCAACTACCTACCTAGAAGTTGTTAAGAGACCATAATATGAGAAATTGCTTGAGGCTAAGAGATGTGAAATGGAATCGATGTACACCAACAAGGTATGGACCTTAGTGGATCCACATGAAGGGGTAAAACCTATAGGGTGCAAGTGGGTCTTCAAGAAGAAGACTGACATGGATGGTAATGTACAAACTTAAAAGGTTGATTGGTTGCAAAGGATTTTTGACAAGTTCAAGGTGTTGACTATGAAGAAACCTCTTTCTATAGTTTCCATGGTTAAGTTCATGAAGATCATGCTTGCCATTGCAGCTTATCATGACTATGAGATTTGGCATATGGATGTTAAAACAATATTCCTTAACGGGAATCTTTCTTGAGGATGTGTACATGACACAACTGTGGTTTTATAAACACAAAGGATGCAAATCATATTTGTAAGTTACAAAGGTCAAACTATGGATTGAAGCAAGCATCTCGGAGCTGGAATCATTAATATGAGAAAACAATCAAAGAGTTTTGCTTTAGTCAAAATGAAGATGAACTATGTGTTTACAAGAGGGTTAGTGGGAGCATGATTGTATTCCTCATATTGTATGTAGATGACATACTATTAATGGGGAATGACATCCTTACTTTACATATGATAAAGACATGGCTAGGAAATATATTATGAATGAAGGACTTAGGCAAAGCATCCTATATCTTAGGAATCAAGATCTATAGAGATAGATCTAGAAGGTTTCTTGGCGTAAGCCAAAGCACATACATTGACCAAGTGTTGAATAGGTTCAACATGGAGAATAAAAGAAAGATAACTTACCCATGTCTCATGGTGTTGCTATCTCTAGAGCTCATGTCCCATTTCTTGTGAAGAAAGGGATCGCACGAGTAAGATTCCATATGCATCTGCAATTGGATCTATCATGTACGTAATGTTATGTACTCGTCCTGATGTAACACCTTGAGCATGTTGAGAAGATATCACTCAGATCTCAGTAAAGGCCACTGGAGCTCTTGAAAACATCCTTAAGTACTTCATAAGAACTAAGGATCAGTTCCTTATCTACGATGGTGAGGAAGAATTGGTGGTAAAGGTTTAACCGATGCAAGCTTCCAAACCAAAAAAGATGACTATGGATCGCAATTATCTTCTTTAAACTAGATGATGTTCACACTCTTAGAATACCAAGGATATGACAACATTTGTTTGAACTGCAAACAAACCTTCACAAATCCATTCTAGCAGGTGTGCACATCACCAAAAATGGTCTGAGAAGATATTCAAGTAATATAATGTAAACTATAATATTTTTGAATTACTTATCTTGGTTTGCCACCATCCCAAACAAACTACCATCAAATGTTTTGCAGCCAATTATTCCACACAAATACCGTCTTTCACTAAGGTTTATAGGTCATGTAATGTAATTTGTTGGAGCTAAGTGTTTGAAACTTGGATTTAGTTTCCCCTACATATATTTTGTTTGTAGAAAAAATTCAAAAAAGACACAATAAATTTTCTTTCATTGTATTTATTTTGGATAGAAATATGGTCACATTTCTTTTTAGAAAATGTCTACCTCAAATAGAGGATTTAATAGATTAATATTTTCTTCATTCAACATTGATCATAGAGAAATCAACAAGTTTTTCAGAACACTTGTAACAATAAAGCATAAATCATTGCTCACATATGTAGTTCCCTTCATTAATTCCTGAAAATATTGTGAACACGACTTCAACTTTGAAAGTGAAGACAGTTTCTGAGCCTTCATTATCCTCCAAGATGCAAATTATTCCACTCATGTCATGATAATCCCATGCCCCTCCCCCACCCAACTTTAGACTGGTGTTTCCTAGGTCCTTTGCTCCCTATATAGGTTGATGTCATTCCTATTGTGACTTTTCCGGTTTGACCCTAGTTTCAATGGACTTGTTCTAAGGGGAACCCATCTCTTCTCTTGTACGGTCCTTTTTACGTTTTCCTAACTATTTATAGGTACCTAAATCCCTACTTTTATCTAAATTATATCGGTTGCTCTCTTCCCCGATTAAGTGGTTGTTTATAGACTCCTCAGATCCCTGAATTTTAGATGATAGGGTCTCTATCTTTTCCTTATACAATGCTTAATATAGGTGTATGCAATAGCATGCAATACTGTTTAAGTTAATATATGAAAGGACTATTATTAAAAGTCATAGTGCATGTCTAAAGCTATTGAAAGTGCTTAGGGTTTAGGAGACAAAAAAAGTGCTTATGATGTATGACGAAACACATCAATTGATTGTGTTAGATTTTTACTATGAAAATATTTAGCATTCATAGGCATGACGAGTCTAATGAATCAAAAAATAAAGAAAATTTCTTACAGTTGTTGCAATATCTAGCAGAACACAATGCTGAAATCAAAAGTATTGTCTTAGGTAATTCTCCTAAGAATTTGAATTCGACAACACATGATATACAAACTCATATAGCAAATACTTTTGCAATCAAAACAACTAAACTAATAATGTAAGAGATAGCTAATGAATCATAGCATCCTTGTTGATGAAGTTCGAGACATTTATAAAAAAGAACAAATGACAATTGTTCTGAGATGTATTAATGGAAAAGGTCATGTGGTTGAACGATTTTTAGGGCTTATTTATGTGATTGATGCTACGTCATTATCATTAAAGAATAAAATTGATGGTTTTTTCTCTATGCATAACTTGAGCATATCTCAATTAAGATGTCATGAGAGTAACATGAGAGGAGAACTATATGGTCTTACGACTCTTATAATGAAAGAAAATAGTTCTGCATATTATGTTCACTGTTTTGCAAATCAACTCCAATTATCATTGGTCGTTGTAGTAAAAAATCATCCACAAGTTGCATAATTATTTTTAATAGTCAACTATGTGGTAAACTCAGTTGGTTCTTCATGCCAGTGTCATGATCAACTTTGTGAATTGCAAATCATTACAATTAAGAATGCACTTGTAAAAGGAGAAATTGTCAAGTAGGAGAGGATTAAACCAAGAAGCAAGCCTAAGTAACATATGTGATACATGATGGAGCTCTAACTATAAAACTCTTATAAGCATACTTGTCGTATTTTTTGCTATTGTAGATGTTTTGGACATAATATCAGAAGATGGATCTTCCTCATAACAAAGGGCAGAAGCTTTATCATTACTAGAGCATATACAAACCTTTGGTTTCATATTTACAATTCATTTGATAAGTGATATTCTTGGCATCACCAATGAGCTGTCCCAAGCTTTGCAATGAAAAGATCAAGATGTTATTAAGGCCATGAACTTAGTTGATATTTTAAAGAGTTGATTATAGAAAATGCGTGATAATGGTTGGGATCCACTTTTTCCACAAGTCTTCTTGTTTGGCATAAAAAAACCACATAACTATTCCTAACATGGAGGACTTATGGGTTGTGAAAGGTAGACTACGTTGTAAAATAGATGGTTTGATATTTCTACACTATTTTGAAGTTGATTTATTCTATTTTGTGATAGATATGCAACTACAAGAATTAAATAATAGATTCACTGAAATCAACACAAAATTGTTATTTTGTATGGCATGTCTGAATCCAAGTGACAACTTTAAAGAATCTAGAAAGGAAAAATGGATGGAAATGGCTCAATTTTATCCCAAAGATTTTTCTTCTATACAAATGGCTTATCTTGAAAATCAGCTTGAGACATTTATTACGGTTATGCAATCTGATGAATGCTTTTCTGGAATCAAATGGATAAGTAAAATTGCTAAAAGGATGGTTTTATATGAAAAACATAATGTCTATGTTTTGATTTGTATAAGTTGATTAAATTAGCATTGATATTACTGGTTGCAATAGAGACAGTGGAAAAATCATTCTCTATCATGAATATAATAAAAAGTCACAGGTGCAACCAAATGCATGATAAGAGGTTGAATAATTCTATGGTTGTTTATATTGAGAAAGAAATATTTGACACTATCCAGAATGACATTATAGATGAGCGTTTTCAAACAATGAATACAAGAAGGAAATTTTAGAATTTATTGAATCTTTTTTTTGTGATAAAATGTTTAAAGACTATGATAGTTATAGCTTGAACTTTTTAAATACAACTTTCATCAAGTTAACATACATTAGATTTTTTTTAATATAATTTTTTAGTGAATGATATTTGTGTCCTCCCTTCAAAACTAGTCTGGCTCCTCTACTTCCCACTAGCACTACAATAAAATGATACCATGCATCACCAATTAACCAACCGCATCATATATGCAGTTGATGCCCACTAACGGCTTAGTACCTTGTACAAACAATTAACCAACAAGGCTGGATAAATATATTGTGTATCATTCTAGGTGTCATGCCGCAAGGATGAAGAGGCCAACCGCTCTTCTTCTGGTTTCCAATATCTATTCATTCACTTACCATTAGGACATGTGTTCCTTAATTTTTTTTCTGCACATAAATAATTGTATATATTCAATATAGTAAACGACTTAACTTTAACATCCCGTCTCATTACTAAGACAGACCTTAAAAAATCCCCAGCCGATGGCATCGATGGATGCGGTCATGATACCAGTTATGGCCTACGCTTCCAAGGACCTGGTGGATAACGACGAGAGTCCAAGACCTTGGCGAACAAGGACATGCTAGATGGACAAGGCCCTAGCGAATAAAGATGAGGAGTCTAAGGCTTTGAAAACCAATGACTAGGGAGTACAAGGTCATGGCGGCAAAAGACAGGGTTGGTAATGGGGAAGAATAACAAAAATGTTGTTATAGCGTGTCTTAACATCATCACTCATTTTTGTCCCTATTGCAGTGAGAGTTTGATCTTATGTATGGAGCTGATGATACTGACACTCGTCAAACATCTAAACACCAACCACGACCACTAAGGCTTGATGCTACAATATACATATGATATTGCCTCTGCTATAGTAACTATGATGTCAAGACATGTGTGATAATGTGAAATGACTCATTACAGTCTATTTTAGTCTACATACTCATATTCGGACAACATTCATTTCACTTTGTGATGTTATCATTTACCATTCTCATTTGATACTGATGATTATGTGAATAATACCAATGACTGCTAAAGGCATGCTTCGTCGTACTCATATTTGCACTGTATTTCTTCACATATAATGACAATCATTCTAACTATATGGTTCATATCATTTCTATATGCTTAATAACATGGTATCATACTTAGTATATATCTTAATGTATATCCAACATCACACGATCATATGTTATCACATCACAAAATTAGAATTTTATCACATATTAGTTCGATATATATATATATATATATATATATATATATATATATATATATATATATATATATATATAGGAAGAGAGAGAGAGAGAGAGAGAGAGAGAGAGTCAGGCTAGTGTACACTCGAGTGTACCGGAGGCACCGTACACCTCAGTCATTTTTGAAGATGCAATATTTTTTTGAAAAATCTAAACCATTGATCTTCTTAATTATCATAAGAACATACTATATAATAAATTTTAGCTCATTTGGACATTTATAGGTTGTGCATCTAAAGGAGGAAAAATTCATATATTTCAAATTAGTTTTGTGCATCGATTTTGTTATCCTTGGATGAGTGACTTACACTCATCCAAATGAGTTCAAATATTGTATGTGACCTATTATGATTGTAACCATGAAGATCAATTGTTTAGATTTTGGAAAAACATGGTATAGATAGTCAAACACCATTGGGGTGTACGACGTGATCTGTATACTCGAGTGTATTCTAGCCCGACTCTCTCTCTCACTCTCTCTCTCTCTCTCTCTCTCTCTCTATATATATATATATATATATATATACACATATATATATATACATATATATACATATATATACACACACATACATATATGTATATATACACATATACACACACACAGATATATATATATATATATATATATATATATATATATATATATATATATATATATATATATATATATATATATATATATATATAGAGTTGAGATACAATACACTCGAGTGTATAGGGGTTCTTATACACCTCAATTTATAGGTGTTGGATCTTGATCCGGACAAAGGTAAAAAATCTCAGCTTTTACTGCTGCCATCTCCGTTAACGACCGTCTCTGACTCTCCCGTGAATCTCAAAGTCCCAATCCTCTCTCTCTCAACTAAGAAATCGATTGTCTCCTACCTCTCTCCTATCTCCTCTCTCCTCTCTCGGCGTAGGGCAATGCGCTCCTCAACAACACGTCCTGCAACCAGCGTAGGGTTTTGCAATAGAGACCGGCGTAACCTGCTAGCAGCGGCCTTCCACGTTGCCGTCTGTCGGAATTGGTTCCTGAACTTCCATTGAAATTAGTCCTTGTCCTCCTCGACTACATGGAAAACGAGCTCGTTGAATTCTCGGCATTGCTCGACGCGAAGCTTCTTCACGTCCACTTGCACGTGCACGTAGTTGTTATTGCTGCCTTTTCTGGTTTTTCCACCTCCTACCGTTTCCGGCAGCAACGCCCGCGAGGTCACTGGTCGTACGTCTCCTCCCACTATTGTTGCCACCGTGAAGGAAAACATTATCGACCCCTACACCCGCCGTTGCTCCAGTTCAGGCTGCACATCAGGCTCTGCTTCCATCGATTGACCTGGTGCTCATTGATCCATGACGACGACAGATTGTTACATATATGGTCCGAGGAAGGGGAGATCACGCTGGAGAAGACGGGGTAGGCAAGTGCTATGTGGAAGCATTACATGAGGGAGGTGGTTTGGATGATGACTGCGGATGTTCCGAGTGCAACGTGCCGGTGGGGAAGGTCTGAAGCTAGATTCATCAGCTCATACAATTCCTTCCTTGCTCCGACACCGTCGTGAATGAGTAGCATAGCATTCGTGCCGCCATCTAGCATGAAGTTCATCCACAGGGGTTCCAGTCGGGGCAACTCCATATACAATCAGTATGATCATCCCTTCCAAGTGTGACATATCTAACTATCGGGTGAGTGGTTCTGCAGGAGGACCAATTTCTGCACCTTTACGCCTAGTCGTTGTGAGTGTCTCAATGAGTATGGTTGTATATGCACATAAGGACCCATACCTCATAAGCATATAGATCATTGTCACACTTTTGGATGGAATCTATGGAGGCACAGTGGCTGCAGCTAGTACCAAAGATGACGGAGGAAGTGGAGGAGATGTGGGAGGTGTAGCTGTAATTGGGGTTTGCACAGTTGGTTTTGGATCAGATGAGGTGAATTCTCTCTTCACGCTGCATGAGAAACCAAAGGATAGTAGTGAAGGAAAACATTCCTCAGTTCCTCTGCTGTTGTGATATAACTTACCATCATGGTCCGTGGACGATTGTAGTGGAAGACTAGTAACGGTTAAGGAGGAGGCTGAGCCGCTGAGGACTGTCGTGGGGAGGATCTCTTTGTTGTACTCACAATCTAATTAAGAGGAATTTGTGCAGCCATGAGAATTGAATAATCTGCTTAGGAAAATAATAACGCCTGCTCACAAGCAGCTAGGCACGCCAGCGATCAAGCCGCAAGCCACGCCGGCCAGTTCCGCCGGTCGCTGGTTGCGCTGTTGGAAGGCCGCTGCTAGCTGGTTGCGCCAGTGTCTATTGCAAAACCCTGCTGGTTGCTGGACGTGCTATTGAGGAGCGCATTGCCCTACGCCGAGAGAGGAGAGAGGAGAAAGGAGAGAGGTAGGAGACAATCGATTTCTTAGTTGAGAGAGAGAGGATTGGGACTTTGGGAGTCACAGGAGAGTCAGAGACGCCTGTTAACGGAGATGGCAGCAGTAAAAGCTGGGATTTTTTACCTTTGTCCGAATCAAGATCCAACGCCTATAAATTGAGGTGTATAGGAGCCCCTATACACTCGAGAGTATTGTAGCTCAACTCTCTCTCTCTCTCTCTCTCT